>JAOTBA010000099.1:0-30868 GCA_025629845.1 Erythroxylum squamatum
AAGTGGTAAGGGTTAACTATCCAAACAATTAGTTCTAGTTATTTGGACAATGGTTGACTCAAGCCCAATTATTGTTAGTGGACTCTACATTCTACCCATATTTAAAAATTCAACTAGTTATTTGGATAATTAACCCTTACCACTTATAAACCCTTTAACATTTTCATGTCTAGGCAATATGGGACACTCTAACAAAATGTACGAATATGCTACATAACCAAAAACTTTAAAATGCTCAACATTTGTCTTTCTTTTAAACCATGCTTTATAAGGAGTCATATTTTGGATTGGCCTGGTGAGAGAATATTTAGAATTTATACTGTAGTATTAACCACTACTGCCTACATATTCTTTGTAATATTCTTACCTTTAGGGTCGATAGAATCATCTCAACAATGGTTCTATTCTGCCTTTCGGTGACACCATTTTATCGTGGTGTATGTTGAACAGTTAGTTCTTTGTATTGCTTTGTTACTTGCAAAAATTGATGAACCTATAATCATTGAATTATCTCATATGATCTGATCTTAGTATTTCGAGAAAATGCCTACATTATTTTTCTACTAGGGCCTCAAGCTCCTTGAAGCAAGATAATTCATCAAATTTGTATTAGATGAAATACACTCACTTTATTTGAGCATAATCATTGACAAAGAGAAGTCTTGGCTCTTCAAGATGTTTTTCAAAATGTTTTTCAACTGAAGAGCAGTCTCGGCTCTTCGTGACGTTTTTCAAAATCGCATCCTACGTATTTTATCATAAATGCATCTTTTATAGACTTTGTTTTTAGAAGAAATAGAAGGAAGCCCAAGAAGGATCAACACTGCTGTGATACCATAATTAAAATTTGGGGACACAAGAAGGGAAGAGAAGGATTTGGATAAAAAAGAGCTTTATTGCTTTAGCTTGCTATTGGTTATGATTTTTTTCTTCACTTTAGTGGCTTACATTTTAGGCCTCTTTATAGCCTTAGGAATTCGATAGTAAATTCCAAAATATTCTAGATATTTAGAATATTTTTTCTAGTATTTACTTTACCTCCTAATTTTTATCATTTTAGAGTTCATAATTGATTACGAGGGATATTTTTGTATAGTTAATTGCATAGACTTTTTAGATTAATTTTCTATACACTTTCCTAGGCTTTCTAAATTAATTTTCAATAATCTCATTTGATAATAAGTTAATTGTCACCACCACCGTAGTGTGATATATTTTTAATTATAGCTCGAATTTTAAAAAGTAGCAATAAAATATCTAAATTTTCAAAATTTTTGAATTCTAGCTCGAACTTCAAAAAGTAGCAATAAAATGCTCAAACTTTCTTTTTTTTTTTAATTATAACCCGACGTTAGTGCTTCCGTTAAGTTTAAAAATGACTTAAATCAAATTACACAGCCTCGACGACCTTACTGATATAGTATGATGTAATGCAAGAGTAGTTTGGAGCGTCATAAGAATAAACAGAAAACAAATAACTGAGGGCATTGGAAGAACAACATATAGCTCGGGCTATAATTGAAGAAATTTGAAAGTTTAAACATTTTATTGTTACGTTTTGAAGTTTGGGCTAGAATTGAAAAAAATTGACAGTTTGGACATTTTATTGCTGCTTTTTAAAGCTCGGGCTATACTTGAAAATTTGATGAAAATTTAAGCTTTTTTTGACAATTAACCCTAAAATATATAATAAATAAGCAAATAAATAAACAAGTAGTGATAGGATAATATATAACAAACTCTTGGTTGAGCCTGATTATATGGTGGAAGTTGAAGTGTTGACTGAGGTTGAGAGTGTCAGTTTCAGATTGATATTTTAAGAGAGAATTTTGTATTATTTGATGTAATGATCAATTGAGACATATTTTTTACATTTATGTAATTTAACATTTTGAAATACTTTTTTATATCTTTCTTTTAAATTCTTTAGGTTCATTTGTATCCTTTTTCCTTGTTTTTTCTAGTGTTCCAAGACATAACTTTCTTAGCCCAAGGATAATTTTCTTTATGCTCATTAGCGGGCCAAAAAACTGAACTTCTTATAGAGTACCCAAGCACTCTTACAAATCATGTAGTGAGTATGCACAAGAGAATCCAATTCAAAAAGGCAACAATAAAATAAAATGCTTATCAAAAGACAAAAGCTAATAGAAATTAATGAATTTGATCTAATTTAAGGCAATGAACAACACTAGCAATATAAAATTAAATTAAATCAATTATTGTACTTTATAGAGATTTAACTCATCTATAATATGAAATGACTCTCTGACCATTATTTCAATCAATCCTCTTTCTTTAAATTTGAAGGGCATTTATTTCATTTCATATAGTATTTTTTCTTAAATATCCTTCATTTGAATGATTGCACAAAAATAAATTTGTAAATATTTACAGGTTTTATATGCTTCCAAATGGCATTTTCTTTTGTGTAGGGCTAATCATAAATTGTCTAAATTATGAAGTTGGATCATACTAATTCATTAAAATCGTTAAACAACTAAATTCTTAGGCTCCGTAGGGGGTGGTTGAATTAGTAGAGTGGGAGGCATGGGGTCAAAAGGTCTTGTGGTCGAATCCGTCTACCTACGCTTTCTCGATCGAGCCTGTCGTACAGAGCTTGCCTAATGCAGAATACACAGTTGATGTAATTTGCAGGCTATTATGTCAATCCGAAGTTTTATTCAGTACGCATCCAAAGGATAGCGATTGTGGGTTCCTTCGTTTTTAAAAAAAAAACTAAATTGTTAGTTTGTAATTGATACACAATATAAACCATTGGTTTGATTTGATCTTTCTTTGTAAACTAGTATATAATGAATTAATCAATATGCATTTGAGAAACACTTCGAAAACCATGGCATGCAATAATAAGTTACCCCAAAGATGTCATTAATTTTACCAAACTTCTTTATAGATTTGAGGATAAGAATGATTTCAATTGACAAGGCCTACTATTAGAATTTTCTACATATACTTGGTAATGCAAGAATAATCTTGAAATAGCCTTGTAAATATTTGTAATAACATTGCTAGAGATTTATTTACAGAATGGTATTCTCATAAGAAAAACATAAGTGCACCCTTTTACACTTGTCACATTTAGCGTACAATCATTACTGGAACCTTGGTAATGCAGACGAAGAACTTACTTCAATCATTTTTTCTTTCCTTTTCTGAAACGTATTAATTATTCTAGACAGGGTCTATATAAAGGCACTAATATGTAGAGGAATTGTGCAAAGAAGACATACGATCCAGTATCACTAGTGAGTGAGTATATAATTGTGCACAAGACAAATTCGCAATGGAAGGAAAGAGTGTCAGGATTCTGATGAGCACCATTTTGGTGGTCTTACTATTAGGGTTTGTCGCCAACTCCAGAATGAGTTCTGCTCTTTCTCTGGACACCAATGAATGTTACAATAAGTGTATTCTACTGTGCTTCAAAGCCCCTGGTTGTCCTGCAAAATGTCGTAAAAGCTGCCCTCCTTCAACTGTTTACACAGCATCAATTTCTGGTCGAAAGCTTTCAGACATCAACATTCCAGAATTGACACAAAAAATGTAATTTTTTATTACAATGATTATCAGATTAATTATGATGAATAAAACAGTTATTCAACACAACAATGATCCAAATGTTCTTGTGACGTCAGTCAAATACATGACTTCATCATGTTCCACATACGATTCAATTACCCTAATAGCATAAGAACATTGTCAATAATTCAATTCATTAAACCTGCTTCCTTACCAAGTTCACATTTCAGTGTGATAATGTTAAATATATAGCTAGGCCCAAGCACTCTTACAAATCTTGTAGTGAGTATGCACAAAAGAATCCAATTCAAAAAGCCAACAATAAAATAAAATGCTTATCAAAAGACAGAAGCTAATAGAAATTAATTAATTTGATCTAATTTAATGTAATGACAATATATAATTAAATTAAATTAATTCTTGTACTTTATAGAGATTTAACTCATCTATAACATGAAATGATTCATGGCTGGTCCAAAGCCCAACTTTTATAAATAAAGCGACATTATTTTGCTTAGAAGAGTTAGGCTTCGGGTAAGCTCAGATTCAATTAAAAAAAGACGTTATTTAATACTTATAATTTTAAAAAAAAATTAGCAAGACTGACCCATTGTCATCCCTACAAAATTTAAAAGGTCAGTCTCTAAATTAAAAACTTTAAAAAATTTGTGACCAAGTTGAAAATTTTCAAATGGTTTTACACTTTTGAATTTGTTATATCTTTAATAATCTAAAGGGTGTATTCTCCAATTACATATGCACACAGTTAATTAAAATTTTTGTGTATTTTGCCAATCTAATTAATTGAATATGAATCACTATGCCCAAATATTCATTATATTTATTATAATTTGAAAATTCAATTTTAAAAAATTTTAATGCAATAAGAAAAATTAAAGTTGAGATTTAAATATATTTAAATATTAAAAATATATATGTTACAATAATTAGGAATAATAAATTCAAAAGCACTTAATCTTTTGAGATTTTTGCAATTCAGTCCCTAATCTTTTAAAGTTTTTAATTTAGTAACTAATTTTTCAATATTTGTATAATTTTGACTTCAAAATTAAGATATTTTTCTCTCTTTTTTTAAATGCGAAGCTTCTTCAGAACAATTGTTTGTTAATAAATAATCATTTTTATGATAAAAGCTGAGAATGACTTCTTTATAAAACCAGCGGTTTGAGAGGAAAACATCACGTGTCTTGTTAAGAAAAGCAAGAAGCGGAGGCGTTACAAAGCACGTGACACGGAGAATCCCGCCGTGACGTAGCGTGTAATCACTTTCAAGATTTCACCGACGGCAACCACTTGTTTATCTACGCGTGTCCAACAGGTGGTGTCATTGGAGAACTAACTTAGCCTGTTGTTCGGCTTTTAGTAATGACGTCTCATAAGGAACCCTGACCTTGCAATATATTACGGTTTAGCCATTAATTTTATTCTCTTTCGTAGGAAGAAAGGAAACATTTGTTAGAACAAAAAGTATACTTTGTTCCATAAAGAGTTATTTTTAAAAGATTGTGTTTAATTATTATTATTATTTTCATCATGATTAGTAGAATTTAAAATAATTAGGACAATAAAATATTATATTTTTCACATTTAAAATATATTTTTCTTAGCAATTATTTGATTTAGTATTGTGTTTTTGACAGGTTGGCATATAATTTATCACAAAATTTTATTTATTAAAAGTTTGATTTGAAAAATAAAACACCATATTCACAATGATAATTAAACTATTCATATTCTCATATCCTCTTAATTTTTTGAAACCCTTAAATTTTATGAACTTAATCCTCTGTTTGGTTGGGCTTATATTAGTAGAATTCTTTTTTCTGTTGATCTTTTCTAAGAAGAACTTTTCTAAGAAGTCAGTTGACTATTTGACTGTTATTAAAAAAATGCTTTTTTGAAAGAACTTCGTACAGTGGACTACTTGGCAATATAAAAATAAAAAATACTTTTAATTTTAACTATATTTAATTTATAATAAAAATTATTTATGCATATAAATATTATTTAAAATATATTAAATATGCAAAGTACAATATATTAATTATTATATAATTTTAAACCAAATAAAAATATATCTAACCAAATCTTTTGTATAGATTATAACATAAGTAAAATTATTATCAAAAATAAATATCAAAACATATAAAAAGTCAAATAATATTATATAAATCCCAAAATAAATATTCAAATTAAGTAAATAGTTAAATACATAATAAAACAATTGCGTAAGAGATGAGTTTGTAGATATTGTGGAAATTATGTGTAAAATATAAGGACAAAAAGGATTAAAAATAAGCTCATTAATTGATCTGAAAAATCTATTAAAAAAAGTCATTTGAGAGGCTTTTTTTAGAAGCTCCAAATTTGATCTTCTTAAAAAGCTATATTTTGGCTACTAAAAAAGGTATATCTATAAAATAAGTACTTTTTATTTTATAGCAAATATCTATTTTCTTAAAAAGAACTTTTATGATAGAAAAAAGTACTTATTGACTTCCCAAAAACTCATCAGTACTGAGTCATAATATAATTATTTAACAAATCATCTTATTCAGAACACACTCTATCTATCAGTTAAGAATAAGACTCTGTACTATAAAAACTCTCCCTATCTTAGCGAACTTTTACTAAATTATTGTAACAATCAACTTATTTTTTTACGAGTACATAATATAATATTTTTATTAATAAATCAAATCCTTTAAAACTCTCTTAATTTAAGAAATTTAAATTTCAATCACACCAAGAGAAATTATAACATACTTAAAGTTTCCAAAAAAAATAATTAAAACATGTTAAAATTTATAAGTACTAATTAAGTACTCCCTCCGATTCATAATAAGTATCGTTTTAGAAAAATGCACGCTTATTAAGAAAGTTAATGAAATTATAGATATACCATTATTAATACTCCCATAAATTGCCTTGAAATTGTGATCTGCGTAATTAAGATAAGAGAGAAATTGCAGTAATGAGAAATTGCGAGAGAAATTGCATATTAAATTGCCTTGAAATTGTGATCTGTGTAATTAAGATGAGAGAAAAATTAAAGGTTAATTTTGGAAATAAAATTATAAACATACATAAAAAAAAGTTAAAAAAGACATTTATTTTAAATAATTAAAATGTATCTAAAACTAAACTTGTTATGAATAAAGGGAGTATAAATTATTATAGATGACGTGGTCACATGGTAAGCATCCAAACAAACACGTGATCATTTAAAGTAGCATTAAGGACTGCCAGACAACACCAACTAATGCAAACATGAACAGCCACTCAAAAGATGAATATTACATTCTTTGAACCTCAAAGCATAGTGAAAATCAAAAAGAAAAGACAAGAGAATCTGCGTCTTTGGTTTCAGTTTCTTAGTTAAAAATAAAATCTCTTGGAAAAAGGTTTGAGGTAAGTTGGTTGAGAACCCACTTCCTTAAAAGCTTATTTTCACACGGTTTCAGTTGCAGAATTTAACTTTCTGTAATCTTGGAGCTCAAGTATCTGTATATCATGTGTGTAGCTCTATGTAGTTCGTTCGTTCGTTCGTCCGTTTTGTATGGCAACAGTTTGCTTTGCGCGTTAAAACTGTGAAGCCACACACACACACACGAAGCTTTTAAAGAAGGCGAAGATAAGAGAGACAGTGGAAAAACCATTGCTTCCCGCGTTTTCCATGTCCCAAATCTCATTAAACTCATGCGTGCAAGCTAATGCTTAAAAGTCTCGAAACTTTAGCCACCGCCACCACCCTTTCGCTTCATTCTCTTGGTTTTTAACGGCTTTGATTCTCTTTAAGCTTCTTCATTCTTGAATCACCTCAAGTTCTCTCTCTGTCTCTATATCTCTCTCTCTATATATATTTATCTATTTAGTTATTTATATATTTGCCTTACATCACTTTCCTTCTTTGCAAAGAACACTCCACCAAGCTACCAGCCTGTGCCTTTAATCATTGAGTTGATTTGTTGGACAATATAAGAGTTTATATCCACATTTTCTATATGTTTCAAAGTCTTAACTTGCAAATCTCTATCGGGTCTTTGTTGTTTGCGGTCAGGTTTAATTCCTTGAAAATCCAGTTTTCCTCTTGTGTTGTGGTGATCGTCATCTCTGGCAGTTGTTTAAAATGATCATCAATAACTTGTGTTAAAGCTTCTGTCTCTTTTTATCTGATTGGTGCCCTGGTATAGGATCTGCTTGGAAGTTGTTATCCTGAAACCAACTTCTTATTTTCTGGGTTTTTAAGGATTAAAAGGGTCCAAAGTGTCCGAGAATTGAGAAAAGACTCAGAATTGAATCTGGTTTTCTTGTTCTCTAGGATGGGAGGTCATGTGAGCAAGAACAAGCCAACAGAAGCGTCCTCTGCAATCCATATCAACGACAATAATTTACAGTATACAGCAGAATTGAGCTCCTACGAAGCAGCTTGCAGGATCGACGAGGACTTGCAGTCCTTTGACACCACTCTCCAAGCTCGCACCAAAAATGTTATCAATACTCTAGCTGTTGGCGTGGAAGTTAGAGCACTTTCATTCGATTCATTGAAGGAAGTCACTGAATGTCTTTTGGAGATGAATCAGGAGGTTGTAAAGGTGATCTTAGAGTGCAAAAAAGACATTTGGAAGAACCAAGAATTGTTCGAACTTGTGGAGGAGTACTTTGAGAATAGTTTGCAAACTCTCGATTTCTGCACAGCCTTAGAGAAGTGTCTGAAGCGTGCCCGCGATAGCCAGTTGCTTATACTTGTTGCCCTTCAACAGTTCGAAGAAGAAAGTGAAGCCGGAGGTAACAGATTCGTGAAAACCTTGGAGGAGCTGAAGATCTTCAAAGCGGCCGGTGACCCTTTTACGGAGGAGTTCTTTCAGATCTTCCAATCTGTTTACAAGCAACAGATGCTGATGCTTGAAAAGCTGCAACTTAAAAAGAACAAGCTTGACAAGAAACTCAAATGCATCCATGCCTGGAGAAAGGTATCAAGTATGATATTTGCTGCTACTTTTGCTGCTGTGCTCATTTGTTCGGTTGTGGCGGCTGCCATGGCAGCTCCTCCTGTGGCAGCAGCTCTTGCGGCTGCCACATCAATCCCATTAGGCTCCATGGGGAAGTGGATTGATTCTTTATGGAAGAATTATGAGAATGCACTCAAGGGTCAAAAGGAGCTAATAAGCACAATGCAAGTTGGTACTTACGTTGCTATAAAGGACTTGGACAGTATCAGGGTTCTTATTGACAGGCTTGAAATTGAGATTGAAACTCTGATGCAAAATGCAGAGTTTGCAATTGAACACGACGCAGTGAAATTCGCTATACAAGAGATCAAGAAAAGGCTTGAAGTGTTCATGAAGAATGTGGAGGATTTGGGAGCACAGGCTGACACATGTAGCAGAGATATTCGAAGGGCAAGGACTGTGGTCCTGCAAAGGATCATCAAGCACACTAACAACTAAATGGATCACACAAACAATTCCTGCTTCCAAAACTTGTAGATGTTCATATTCCAGATTCTACAATTTCCTGTTTTCATTTTATCATAATTACTATTTAAGTTGTTCCTCAAAGATTCCTTCTTTTTTTGTACCATACATATTCATCACATTAGATTGAAAGAAAGTTAACTTAAGAGTGTTATTAGTGAAATGTTTAGCAAGATTTTGGATTCTTTAGTAAAATGTTTCATAAATCTATGAAAAACTCGAAGTTGGTCAAGAGACAAAAATATAATTTCTTTCTCATCTTCAGCAGGCAAGTGGGGATTTTTTTTTTAATCCAATGCCCTATTGCAACAGCGAAAAATGTAACCTTATAAAAATATAGAGATGGATGTTCTATAATTTTGCATAGCTCTCCTAAGGAAGACAATATTTGACTAAAAACGAACAGCAAAAGCTGTTTGAAGATCAAAATTCTGCATAAAATAATTTTCAGTTCAGCCGCAGGCGAATATGCATACAAAATTTAAAACCTGAAAAGGGCTCTCAGAAAGCTTAGAAGTGGCATTGGACGAACATTGAGGTAGGTTGCAGCGGACAGGTAGCAGCATACTAAGGACACATAAATTTTGAACCAAATTGAAGAGAAAATTGTAAGATATGTCAATATGCCAATCAATAATATGACAGCAGAAAAATTTACAAGGCACTTCACTGTTGAGAGGTCCCCTTCTGTTCCTTCGTTAGGGAAATGGCCATGGGAATAAAAATTTGAGAGGAGTTGGTCCTTGAGTTGGAATGTATCCATCAACCATCCTGAAAGCTCCTCCTCAGAAATTGGGAGGTCATCAAGCATAATGCGCCTCACATGAATGTGAACTTCAGAAGGGTCTACACCGAAGACATTGTCCAACAAAGATGGGCACCGAGGTTTGTAACCGATAGTCACATCATAAACTGCCATATAAACAACATTAGAAACAGATCATCAGAAGAATAAATGATAAGCCACTATACACGGGGATTAAACCGGAATTAATTAGAGCATAACCCTGTAATCAAACATGTATGTCACATCATTTTTCATTGTATTTTAGAATACCAGAATCTGATGAAAGTCTCATGTGACAAACTACTTCGGAAATGCAAACAAGGATCGATACTAGTTCTCTAGTAAAAGAAATTTCCCACCATTCAAAGAACACACTTTAGATTTTAAGTGCATTATCATTTTCTTCATGATTAATTTCCCCTGACATTAATCATATGTTGAAAGGTGTTACTTGGCAATCTTGCATTATTTTCATCCTATTCGAAGGAAGGAACTTAAGCATGAATTGCTGCTAAGTATTATTCTTATCACAAAATTTAGAACCTAGCAGCATTTTTGTGCCATGGAAATACTCTGTTACGTTGATAAAGAAAAAAGATTGTTGATCAAGAACCCTAGATTCTAAATTCTTCTCATTTTCCTTACGTCTATTTTTCACCATTACTCCTAACTGATTTATTGATATTTCCTCCTTGGAATTAGCAGGAGCCAAATTTTAATAACAAAAATCATGAAGACCCACAGAGAATTTAATTTAAGCAGCAAAGCAGAAAAGTACAGACATCAACCTGCATCCAAAGAGGCCCTCAAATCCTCCAAGCAGGCACAAAATCCCTTGGTCTTTGGAAGCAAAACATATTTCAGAATCGGTAAACCACTCTCAGCAGCATATTTTTGGCTCCGTATGCATTTCTGTTCACTGCATCATAAAAAGAAGAACCAAAAATTTGCGTGTGTTACTTCATTTCATAAGATGGAAAGATCCTTTGAAACGCAGAGAAAATTTCTTGTGTGAAGCAATTTGAGAAAAGAAAAAAGAGATAAAGGAAAATTTCAAGAGAAGATTATTACGTGAAATCTGTTCCTTCTGGGAAAAGAGCAAGCCAGAGAAGGTCCTGCCTATCCTTAAAACTTGCAAGCATTTGGCGCATGTTTGATTCATCAACCTCCCACCTCCTCTCAACAGGGATGAAATCTAAAATATGGAAAGCCCACCCAAATACAGGCAATTTCATTAAACTGCTCTTAAGCACATACTTTATGTATCCCAGACATCCTTTCCGCCATGCAAGATCCCATAAGTACATCCAGTCAACTTCAGTTCTGTGGTTTGCAATAAGCAAAACACGTTCCCTAGGTGGAACAGTTTCACCAGAAAAAATAACTTTGGTTCTGTTTATTTTTTCAAAGAGGGAAGGCCACAATGCTAACCAAGCACCAAAGAAAAAGGACACTACTTTCCTGCTGTAATGTATGCTGAACAATCTGATGAAGACCGAACTCAAGAATCCACAATACACTAACATCATAAATGCCGTCAATACTAGGACCACTAAGCACACCACACCCCTGATTGCCCTTAATGGGGTCAAAGAATGACGCTTAGTTCCATCATCTGGACTTTGGGTCACCCGAATTTCCATATGTTCATAAACTTGGTGAGTGAGCTCTCAATAACAAGTAGCTTCACTGATGTAGAACTGCTAAAAACTGAACCTAGCTGGACGCCCAAATCTGGAAGTCCATCATCATTAATTTATGCTTTTATGTATACATCTAAGTCATTAGAGACCAACCACTAGCTCAACTCATGAAACACCGGAGGAGAAAAGCTCTGTAAAGAGAACAGTAGTTTGATCAATGTGGAAAATGTTTACCATGAAGATGTCAGAACAAGATATTGGCACAGACAGCAGACCAGAAAACAAGTTAAACAAAGCACCATTGGCTTAACCAACCTAAAAACAATTCACAGAGGCACCATTAGTTAAGAGAAAAAAACTAGTTCAAACCCCATTTCCGAATAAAAATAATCCTCAAGTCAACTAAGTTCCATTATCAATCCAAAACATATAACAAATAACTCATTTTTCACACATGCAGTGACTACATAGATTCTGAATCTGACCATTTTTTACACATACAGTGACTACATAGATACTGAATCTGATTTATGGATCTCATGAACTGCATATTTCCTTAATGTAAAGGGCAAATAGGTCAAATGTTGTGTGCACTTGCCAAGGAATATTCAAACTGAGCTATAGAAAAAAGAAAAAGAAAAAGAAAGACAATGCTCAAGTCAACATTAACAAGGTCATCATGAACACTACTTATTTAAAAACTTCAACTTCTATTTGATCTGCAAAATCAGCTTTTATCTTTAATTTTCTAGGCTACCAAACAGATACAAGCATTTAAAACAAGAAGGAGAAAAAAGAAAGGAAAGAAGAAACCATAGAAGTTACATGAATGTTCAGCTTTCAGCGATCCTAAGAACGACAAGTCGGCGCCGGAGAATTCCCGAAACGACACTGCTGCTGCGGTATATCTTTGCGTTTCAGACATGGAGGAAAATGTGGGAAAAATGCGGTGGTAAAGTTGGAGGAGGAGAGTACGGTTATCAATAAAGACTCAGTGTTGCCTAAAATTACGCTAATCTGCCACAGCCTTTTTGTTCTCTCTCAGTTAAACTGACAGGCTAGTTTGGGAATTTGGAGATCGACTGTGAAAAGAATTTTCTTTTAAAAAATAATGATAAAATACATAAACTTTACAAATTTTAAAAAATTATTTGATTTTTTAATCTTTTATTTTTATAGTTTTTATTTTCCGGTAATTTCCTTTTATTAAATTTCTTTAAAAAATAATTACAAAATAAATTAATAAAATATTACTTAGACGAAGATTCAATCAAATTTTTATAGGCAACACGAACTAATTAACTCATACTTAAACAAATAATTTAAATTAATTATAATAAATTATTAATTTTAAGTCGAATTTAATTAGGAAAGATCTTTATCAATTAAATAGATTTTTTATATGCTATAAAATATTAAAGTTTAACTTTGAGTGTCGTAAATTTACTTTGTACTCCCAAAGCTATGATAGATGCATGCCAAATTTTTTATTATTAAATCTCATCTATATATTTATGTAGGATATACGTAAATGTGTAGATAAGATTTAATGAAACATAGTAAGACCGTGATTAAAACGGAAAATATTGATAAATGGCCTTTTGATTTTGCTCTTCTGGAATCTGGACCATATACTTGATAGGCCCAAAAAATTAAGAAGTTAATGATAAGCCTTGTACTGCGAAGTGGGTCTAAATTATAGTTTTGATTAATATTGAAACAGCTTTACGTGAAAATTGGGGGAAATTTTATACAACAAATTATAAATTCTTAAATACGTTCATAAATTCTAAAAATAATAAATTAGAATCCTAATCAAATAGAAAACAGATTTTAAAAATAATATTTAACAGCTAAAAATATTAAATAAATTAATGTTTTAAAAATCGGTAATATAAGAGGTATAACGTTTAAAAGATTCAATCGGTATTAAACCTTTTATAACGTTTAAAAGGTTACAAATTGAATAAAATTTTAAAATTTTAAAAATGATTGAAGAAGACTATCTTTAGTTATCGAAAATTTTAAAGTTTATTTTAAAAAGAGACTTTTAAACGAAAGTTAATCGATTTATTTTAGTTTATAAAAATCGATTAATTAATAAACTGATCAACTTTTAACAACAAAAACTATTAAAATAAATTAAACTGAAAACTTAAAAAGAGAATTGGACAATTGACCTATTTAATATTTTTATTATTAAACTGGTTGAATCGGATCTATTTTTAAACGTTAGAAAAAAAATTGACTCGAGAATCAGTTTCCAGTATCTTTTATTTATTATTATTATTATTCTTAATAGTTAATACACCTCCTAATCTCTTTTGCTGATATATAATATAAGCACATACCATAGAATGTTTGCAGCTTCTTTTTCAGCTCTCTTAATTACTGATTTGGGCTCTTTGAGCAGAAGCATATTCTTTTGTATTGATCATTACCGATGAGGATTTCCCTTTTACCAAATGTTGCTTGTTGTCTTATTCTTATAGCAACTAGCAAAGAAGCTATTTAAGCTGCAATTCCGGTATGATCTCTACTCATATTTGTAAAGATGTTTGAATGTACTACCAATCTTTACGTATTTATTCCTTGTAATCTCTATTATCATGTCACATATGCATGTGGTCCTACTGAAAACAGCAACTCTACATAATAAGAGTAAGGCTGCATACTATCAGAATCCCCAAATCTTACTTCAGAGCGGAACTTCGGAATATGACGATGACCATAGAATGTTCTAATTTTACCTGTGGTCAGTCAAAGATTTGATAAGTTAAACCGCTTTTGTTTTTCCTAACGAGGCGAGTCAAAGTAAGCGAAGCACCTAACACCATTGAAACAATGGCGTTTTCCTTTCTCTAATCCATTGAAACCTCCTTCTTTTCATGGAGTATGTTTGATTTGCATATGTCTTCTTTGCCCATTGAACCCTCAAAGTCAAACTCGTATTTTGTCAGCTTAGAATGAGAATAGACCTAAGGAGTTTTAAATCTTTTTCTGGGTTATTTTCAACTCTCACCTAACTAAGTCTGGGCCCCAAGAACTGTTTGGTGCTGCTGATGACTCGTGTCGAAATTGAAATTCTCTTTGTTTCTTTGTGGCTTTGAAATGATAGTGTGTTTGGTGAGTGGGCGGTGGATTCTCTCAGGTTGCCGTTTGAAGAAGAAACTCAAAGTTGATCTGTGAGATTGGATCTGGTTGCAGACACTTTTGACTGCCTTCATCATCTTCTTCACGTGTTCATCGTCAAGAATTCGCTAGTTGCCAGCCAGCTTGAAGTCCAGAATGTAGAAAAAAAAATCGTTCTTTTCTATTTCGACCAACGCTGACATAAATAAAATTTAATTTGTTCATGTCGGGTTTAAAACTTGAATTAAGTTATCATATTAGCGACATTTAATTAGCTTTAAAGGTATGCGTTGCTTCAATGTCACCATAAAGTTATAGGTTCAAGTCACAGAAACAGTCTCTTTATAAAAATACAAAGAGAAAATTGTATGCATTACGACCCTTTTTAGACTCTCCAGAGCGTACAAAAGGAGCCTTGTGCATTGTATTCGTTAGCTTTTTGATTAGTTCATATCAGACATTTACATTACATATGTTTTATTATTATTATTAACCAAAATTTAAGAGAATTATTTTTTTAAAAAAAATTAAAGATTAAAATTTTCTTCTAAAATTTTAAAAATTACAGATTATTTTTCATAATTACGTTATCAAGCAAGAAGGATCAAACCCAAATTTACCTATCTATGAATCTGAGTGGATGACTCGTAAATCCTAGAATAATCGAGCGAAGCCCGAAGCCTCGGTTATCCCAAAAAAAAAAGAAAAAAAAGAAGTGTTTGCAAGGAAAAAAGCACCATAAAGTTATCATAAAGAGTTGAATATTGCATGTAAATAAAAGCAGCCTTCAACTTTTTTGACGATTATGGAATTTGTACCACTTAACGGTTATCACTTTTTTCTAATACAATGTATTTTAATATAGTAGTTCGTTGTCTAGTACACAAAATTGACCTCTATTAGAAAAATAATATAAGCTTTGAAAATTTACATTTTTTTTAACTAATTATCAAATAATCTAATTAAATAAGTATTTTAATTAAATGATTTTTTAATGTCTAATAAATACATTTTTAAGAGTAGGTAATAATTAGAGATGGTAATAAGCTTAGGGGCCGGCCGTCAAATTTTTAAATAATTTTTTTAAAATTAAAAATGTAAAATAAAATATTTTTTAATTGAGTCTTTCCAAACTCAGGTCTGCTTGAGACGCAACTCTTCTAAAAAAGGATGGTTAGAAAAATTAAACCTTATGTTAGTATGGACTTGGGCCTAACCTATGAGTCAACCTATTGAAAACACCATAATCTAAGCCCATTGGTTGGTCCATTGTCATCTCTAATAATAATTTACTAATACTCTACTAGGTAATGTTAAGACTACGTATTATCGTATCTTTCCAAACTTGCGTCTGACTCTAATTGAATATTATCGTCGTTGTCGTCGTCGTCGTCGTTGCAGTAATCGACTGATAATATATTTTAAGATAAATTATTAAATTATATTATTCAAAATTGGTATTTTTCTTGTCACAACGTCAAAGTTGAAGAAATTTGTATTCTTATCACACTAGAAGGGAAAAAGAAATACAAAACGTGTCTTTTGCATGAGAAGAGAAGAGGGAACTATACGAGTCCCTCAGGATATGCCCTGGAAACAACATCTGGACGGTCCAAATCCACTAAATGTGAAAATGAAAATGGAAAGGCAATATAAGATTGGCTAATGGGGCTGTCCTCATCGTACCTGTAAACTATTATCTTCCGGCGTACTTCAAGGGGTTGGTGGAAGCACCTTGTAGGCTTGTAAAGAAAAGCTACATAACAACTCTTTGATAGTGACAGTTCAAAATAATCAGAGGAAACACACGAGAAAGGAAAAGGTTTGCTTTTGTAAGTTTGATTAATGGGTGCGAGAAAAGGGTTAAGAGTATAAATGATGGGAGAGATCTTAGATTTGGTGCTGTTATTGGTTTTGTTCTATTCTGATACATCTTCCAATTCACTCAAGGCCTTGTAGTGGTGCTGGCTGAGGAGGAGGAGTTTGAGTTTGAACTCTGGAATGCAGATACGGTTCGCTTCTTCAAAGAAAAGTTCTCTCCATAATATCTACGATTAGAATTCTGCAAGTGAGTACCAACTGGTATGTCTATTCTCTAGAAGAACAAGATCACGTCATAAGGTGATGTGAGTTTCAATAGTGTGACCTCTTGATCCTACATTCAAGAGGTCACCTATTGATTCTTCAGGCACTAACACACTTGGGATTTTGACAACATAAAAAAATATTGATTAATGTAAGGATTTGGTGGGTTTAGCCGGAAAATTTCTTCTGATTGTTGACTCTGTGAATCATGCATAAGATTTGGTTTATTAATCAATCCAAAGTCAATAACAACACCTACTTCTGGTAAAACCTGCATTTGTTTTGAAGTCTATGCACATTCCTCCCTTTTTCCTGCATTTCGCCAGTATTAAAAGTTGAAACTTGCATGGAGTAAGTCTTCTATGTAGAATGAGCATTGCAGTAGGGAGTCCGCTGTGCGTATAACTAACGTATGCATTACATATGCAGGGAGAAAAAGGCGCATAGCCTACCAATATAATTGATGAGTAGGATTGAAGAAAGAGAAGAGAGTCCTGTGACAGAATCAAAAGCATCTACATCCACAAAACAAAGTTTTGGAATAGAAATGTGGGTGACTGAGTTTGTGAGTGGGCGAAAACTAGTAGAAAGAACAAGGGATGAATCTAAGAAGATGTGGGAGATAGCAGCACCTGCTATACTGACTTCAGTATCACAATTCTCATTAGCCTTTGTGACAGCTTCCTTTGTTGGGCATTTAGGAGATGTAGAGCTTGCTGCTGTCTCTGTGGTTCAGAATGTAATTGAAGGATTTGCGTTTGGGGTCATGGTAAGCAGCCATCTTCAACATGTTCCAGAATCTTATTTCGCTTGTGTTACTTGCCAGAGTCTAATCATATGTTGCCACTGTGAATGCTTTCTCTCAAAAGGCTAAGCACTTTTTCCATTGTTAATGAAGTTTCTTACCTGCAACTGCCATTTTCTTGTGTAGCTTGAGTTATCATTTCTCACAAGTCACTGACCTATCTACTGCAAATTGGATACTTTCATTAGCTAGGAATGGGAAGTGCTCTAGAGACATTATGTGGTCAAGCAGTTGGTGCTGGACAACAGAACCTGCTAGGAATCTACATGCAAAGATCATGGATCATTACTGGTGTCACAGCTTTGGTGTTAACACCTTTTTATCTTTTCGCATCGCCATTATTGAAGCTCCTTCATCAAGACAAAAAGATGTCAGAGGTTGCTGGAAAGTTCTGCAGATGGGTAATTCCACAGTTGTTTGCTTATGCTGTAAACTTCCCTATACAAAAGTTTCTACAGGCACAAAGCAAAGTATGGGTTATGACTGTCATTTCTGTTGTAACCCTTGGCTTTCATGTGCTGGCAAATTGGGTGATAGTCATAAAGTTGGATTGTGGCCTACTTGGTGCTGCCATTGCGGAGAACATCTCATGGTGGCTAATGGTTTTGGCTCAGTTGGTGTATGTTGTCTCTGGATTTTTCCCAGATGCCTGGACTGGGTTTTCCTTTGCGGCTTTCAAGTCATTAGCTGGTTTTGTAAAGCTCTCGCTTTCATCAGCAATAATGTTATGGTAAGTGTTAGAACTTTACATTCACTGCATCCATTTTCAGGAGTTCACGATTTCACTTGTCTTGGTGACAGCTTGGAGATATGGTACTATACAGCAGTTATTCTCTTGACTGGATGGTTAAAGAATCCACAACTTGCAGTGGACGCCATTTCCATCTGGTAAGATAATTGTTCCTGCTTCACAATCATGAAATCTTAAAAACATATTCTGAGATTCTAACTTACATTTCTTCAAAATGGCAGCATGAATTTTCAAATGTGGACTTTGATGATTTCTCTTGGTTTCAATGCGGCAATAAGGTTTGTCATTGATCGTGAACAATTAAATTATTCTAGGAACAGAAAATTAGTAATTGAATGAGAATACAGGATGACTAAAGAAACTGATTTCAAATTCATCTAGTCAAAGTTAGATTATAGTTTTGTGATCATATGAGTGCATCCCATTTGTCTACAGTGTGCGGGTATCAAATGAGCTTGGTGCCGGAAATCCGAAAGCCGCAAAGTTTTCAACCATTGTGACTACTGTTACTTCTCTGATCCTGGGAGTCATATTCACAATTGTGCTTCTGGCAACAAAGAATGAATTTCCAAAGCTGTTCACTGGGAAACAGGAGATAATAGAGAAGGCATCAAACCTTGGATACTTTCTGGCAGCAGTAATCTTAATCAATAGCATCCAACTTGTGCTCCATGGTAACTAACAACTATATTTCAACCCACAGTATCTACTGCAATAACTACTGATATCCATTTAACAGTCTCATGTCTGTGATTTTGCCGATCGACTTGATTATCAAAGGCTGATGGTTTTAAGGCTTCTCTATTTGCATTTGGTCTTATAAGCTGCAAGTAATTGACTAGCGTTGTGTTCATCTCCACAGGGGTGGCAGTAGGTGCAGGCTGGCAATTTTCAGTTGCTCTGATCAACTCTATCTGTTACTACATCATCGGACTTCCTCTAGGCGGCCTGCTCGGTTACAAGTTTCATCTTCAAGTGAAGGGCATATGGATAGGAATGCTGATTGGTTGTGTGCTGGAAACAATCATCTTAATTTTTGTTGTCCATCGTGCAAATTGGCAGAAAGAAGTAAGTTATAGCAAACTAGGAAATGTGTTCATTTGCTAGCAATTTACTGGATGTAGGATTAACACAACTCCTGAAATTGCAGGCTTCGAGAGCTGAGTCACGTGTAAGAGATTGGGGAGGGGGGTCTCCAATGCCACAGCAAAATTCATCAGAACCCGCCATTAATGCTTAACTCTTCGTTACAGTTTTGGTCTTTTCACAAAACCATAGTTCAAGAAAAAGAATGATTGTATCATCAGCAACTCCAAAAGTGGACAAAACAAATTGGATGTTGCTGCTAGGAAGTACCAAAGTTGTTATCTTTTCTCCGTTATACAAAGTTTTGTGAAAGTGTAAAAATTGCATTCCCTTGAAATTTACTGTATGATATTGTTTCACGGACCTTGGTCAAGTTTCTCTAAAAAATTGCAGAAAGCGAGAATCCTTGGTCTAGAATAAGACTTTTGAGTTTGTTTTTAATGAATTTCTAAACTTTTACTCCATTCTTGGTCTAGAATAAGACTTTTTTGAGTCTGTTTTTGGTGTTGGCATAAAATTGGGATACATTATTGCTATAATATAAAGAAATGTTGTAAAACCCGAACCTGTTCTACTGACTTAATAGTAAAAATTTTAGAACTGACCAACTTTTTAGTTCTATTTAGTTTAACAATCTTTGTTGTTAAAAAGTGATCAGTTTATTAATTAATTGATCGGTTTTTGTAAGTTAATCAATTTTTATAAATCAAAATAAAACGATTAATTTCTATATAACAATTTCCTTTTTCAATTAATCTTTAAATTTTTTATGAGTAAGGATAGTCTTCTTCAATCATTTTCAAATTATTTAATTATGTTTAATTTTAAAGAGTTTTATGACAATAATTGAAGCTTTAAATTTTAAAGATCTTATCTTATCGGTAAACTTTCAGTTTAATTTTTAAAACATATAAAAAGATAGCAACATAAGTATTAGAGCCCCTTAAGGGATGGTCGAGTTGGTGAAGTAGAAGGACGTAGAACCAAAAGGTCCTATATTCGATTTCTCCTAGTTACGCTCTATCAATTGAGCCTATCGTACAGGGCTTACCTAGTGTGGAGTATTCTGTTGACATGATTTGCAGATTATTGCGTCAATCCGAAGGTTTACCCGGTGCGAATCCAAAGGATAGCGGCTACGAGTTTCTCTCTTTCAAAAAAAATACATAAGTATTGTAACTTTAGCTAATCTCTAGTGATAATTTTAAATTAACTCATTTTTTATTTTTGGGTAAATTACATAGTTTAAGTAATTTTTAAAAAATCCTTAAATTCTAAAAAAACTTTTTATTATTCAATTTTTTTAAATAATTTCTTTGTTAAAAAATAATAATAAAACATATGTAATATGAGAAACGTGAACTAATTAAATATCATTAATATCTCTTAAACTTAATTCAAATCAATTAAGTTTGAATTAACTTAATAATTTTAAATAACTATTAATTTGGATCAAATTTAAATTAAATTTAAGAGTTAAATTTAATCATAGTTAAATTAAAAAATTTTAAACTAAAAAAATCTGTATATATCTTTGTCACAAGAGGAGAGATTTACTTTGATTCCAACTTTAGGGGGAGATATAGAATGAGTAAGCATTAGGTCACTAGGGATACCAACAATCACATGATGTTACTTAATGGGAATACCCATAATAACATTAAAAAATTACTTGGTATTAATCTACAACATAATTATTCCATCTCACTAATCTCATCCCTACGTGATTATTTTCTCTTCCTGGTTGCAAACTCCAGATGAAACTATCAACAACTACCTCTACATTACTAGCTTTTTGAATCCAAGTTCATGACAAGGTACAACATTACATCGCGCAGGTTCCCTTTTCTTAAGGAAACATATCGCATGATCTGTGTCTTTGTGACCATCATACACCAAGCAGACCATAATATAAGTGGAAGTTCTTGAAGATCTGTGCGTGTATATATATATATATACATATTAGATTTATGCTAGTTGTAATGTTTCTTCACGCTTGATGTCGAACACCTTGATAAGTGCATCCTCCACAACCTGAATAAGATTGAAAACACATACTACTTTTAGTTATCAAGATTCACCACTGAGACGATAGTACTAAAGCAAGATATTGCCGCCAAGTACATGAAGCTATTGTCGAGTTGAATTTGAAATTTCAGAAGGAATGCAGAGTATTTTAGGGAAAATGGGCATGGAAAAGGGATGAGCGTTATACAAACACATTGAGAAGTCCAAGACAGAGGTGATTTACCTTGTCTGGAGTAGAGGCGCCGGATGTTACACCAATAGTAATGGGACCTTGTGGTAGCCAGTTCTCCTTCTCAACCAGCTCCCCATGCTATTGAGAAAGCACATGTATTAGTTAATGTATACCAAATAAAGGATGAGGTTAAGAACTAAGAATTCACTCGAGTTCCACTTACATTCAACTTGTAAGCTATCTTGTTTCCTGGACCTATTCTCTTCTCACTGTCAATCCAGTAAGAAGGAATTCCTCTGAGCTCTGCAATTTCTTGAAGGTGTGAAGTGTTGCTCGAGTTCCAACCACCCACGACCAACATGAGATCCAACTTTTCCTCCACCAACTGAAACATTGCATCTTGTCGCTCCTGTTAAATATACAAATTCGGCATTATAATCAATAGAGGTCCCTGAATTAAATGTTGTTCCAGAAATTAGTAGTATGAAGCAGCTACTCTAGCTAATTTCTATGGAAAGCAGTAGTTGTGTATGGTTTCCAATCCAATCCCATCTTCCCACTGCTTCCATTTAAGAAGTGAAATTCTCTAGATTTTATCATGTCATTTTGAGCTTAAAGAACTGAAAAGTAATTTCTGAGCAAAACCCCCCAAGAAGCTGTTGATTTGAACAAGAATTTGCAGATCATAATAAAGATACTAAAATAACTAGAAAATTTTCAGAAGATTGGCGAAGAAAATTTACTTGAGTAGCATCACAAATAGTGTTGAAGCTAATGAAGTGCTCATTAACATTTTCCACACCATATTTTTGCATCATGGTCTTCTCCACCAATTTCCCTGTAAATCGAATGCATCAATATTTAAATGAACATCACAAACAGTAAGTTGTTAGAAAATATGTGGAACTCCATATGAGACTGATCTAACTCACCAATCTCTTCTGTTTCTCCCTTGAGCATTGTAGTTTGATTCGCAATGCCAACTTTGACCAGGTCAACATCTGGATCAAACCCTTCAGAAATTGCATTTTTGAATTTCTGCAAGCACGCCAACAATTACCTTATAAATTGTGGCATACAACAAAAGCAATTGATTGACGTCAAGAATAATCACAAGATCTACCTCTAGAAACTCCTCTCTTGTTGAGCTAGATCCATCAAGTCCCCCTCCAAGAATGTAATTGCAGACATACGTGGCCTGCACAAAGTCAGAAACCTCTTAAGAAACCAAAATCATGCTAACAGACAACTCTGCCTTTTCGTTAGGGTAAAGAAATCACACACAAGCATGCACAAAAAAAGAAATCATTACAGATTGCAGATCTAGAAGTAAAACTAAAAAGTTCAACACCTACAGTTCTTCAAACATACCTCTTTCATATCCTTCACAATGATGTATTTTCCAGCAAAAGAGGCAGTTGCTATGGTTTCTTCATGAGCATATTTACCATGAATAATTGATGTGTACGCTCCTTTCTTGTGCTTCTCAACAGTATTCCAAACCTTCACAAAAGCTTTAAAAGTAAGTGCAATAAAACAATTGCATTTGGAAATTAAATTCAAAGAACAGGACTTCAAAGTGATAACTAATAGCATCAGTTGATTGTACCTTAGATACCCAAGGGCAATTTGTACGTTTTTATTGCTCAAAGTCAACATTTCATCCACAGTAACTCTACAAGCAGGCAAAATCACAACATCACCCTGGTTTACGACCTTAAAATGCTTCTTTGCTCCATCAACAGGGATGTTTTCAACTTTCATCTCCTCTAAACGCTGTGATCAATGCCAAAAATACAATTAAAAGTGTCAAAATAGGCCAAGATGCAGTGAATTGTCTTCGGATAAAGAATACAAGCATATCATGAGGTTCTCTAGGACTTTGCTCATTATTTGTTACAACAAAATCATCATAACCGGAAAGAAACAAAAGCTAATCATGATTTCACTTTCAACTATAAATGAACAGGATTGGATTGTAAACACACAGACCTTGTTAACAGTGGGGTTGTGAATGATCTCATTAGTAATCCAAATCTTCTTATTTGGGAACTGTTTCCTGGCCTCATAAGCAATCTGAACAGCTCTCTCTACTCCCCAGCAAAAGCCATAAGCCTCAGCCAACTTCACCGTAACATTTCCCCATGTATACTCATTCCCATTTTCCTTCAATTTCTTTATAATATCATCTGATTTTCCCCAAAAAAAAAAGAGAGCAGTCAATGTACAAATTACTTTAAGCTCACGCTTATCTATTCATAAAATGAAAAAAAACGCAGAATTTAGTACAACTTAACATCAAAAAGCTACAAAGATCCTACTTTTCGAACTTAATTCACCAGTTAACAAAGCAGGGTCCATGACTATATGAAATTCAACAAGAACTTACTAGTATACTCGCGGTTCATAAGCTCGAGAGTCTCTTCTTTGTGTCCAAAACCACGCCGATTATAATTCTTGCTTCGAGTCAAGTTATGTCGGAACACCTTAGCGTCGAATTCGGACTCCACAGCCACCGAAGCCGAAGGCGCGTCATCACCGCTTGAGCATCGGACGGAGAAAAGCTTTCGGGAGGGGAAAGCGGCGCGATTCTGACAGGAGAACACGTCTGCGCGAAGCGAGACACGGCAGAGCTGTAGCGAGATAGCCATTGAAATTGAAGAGCAAGAACAAGACAGATTGTAGAGCGAGAGTTGAGTGGCGCACGTAACACGTTAAAGGGAGAATCAAGTGTAGTGTGTGTGCAGCACCAGCCCTGTGTGCATTGTGATGGAGCGATATATAAGCGATCCCGTGCTCCATCCATGGTTATTATTTTTTCTATTTAGTTTCAACGGCCGCGATTTGGTTTTGTTGTGAAAACGAATTACGGTCGTTCATTCCATTGGTTGATTCAGATTTTGTAATATCTTGTGGCAGGAAAATTTATGATGAAAAAATAATATGAATTTTAATTTTAATATTTTAAAAATATTAAGTAAGTGTTTTAAAAATTGAAAGTTAATTCAAATATAAGAGATTTAGTAAGTGGTTGACAATCATAAAACCCGTTAAAGATATAATAATATTAAAAAATTTTGAAATATAATTAAAAATATCGTTCTTATTTACCAAAATTTATGAGATTTAATTAAAAAAAATTGGTAAATGAAAAATATTTTATTTATTTTAATTTATAATAACTTATTAATTTATAAAAATTACAGATTAATTAATAAATTCATCGATTTTTAACAACAAAAGTTATTAAAGTACATCAAACCGAAAATTTAAAAATCGAATTAAAAAATTAGACGGTTCAAAATTTTTACGATTAAGCTGATCGAGTTGATTGAAAATTTTAATCATCGGCGCTAAATAACAATGGACATTTGAAAATTATTAATAACAATTCCTTAAGATAATTTAAATATATGTTTTCTTTTTCTGGGTCGATTAAATAAAAAAAATTAGGGGTTGTGACATTTTAAAAATGTGGGAAAGTCGCAGTCAAGTCGACCGCTGCTCTGCTCAATCCAAGCCAAATGTGTGAATCACATTAGGTATTGTTCATTTTTGTCCGTTTCCTTACCAAAAATATCAATTGCAATCACTAAAAACTTTAACCCCGTTGAATATTTGGTTAACGTAATTTATAAACCATTACGTCAATTCAAAAATTTACTTAATACGTTACGGGATTTTTTATTTTAAAAAAATGATTAGTATAATTATAATGTTTATGTTTTATATATTTTGTTTTATTTACTGAAGTAAAAAAAAAAGAGAATTTGTTTAGAAAATTAAAAAAATTATAACTATAATGTTGTTAAAAAAATTTAAATATAATAAAGTTTATGTCTTTTATCCGTATTTTAAATAATATTAATTAAAAATCATAAAATTATTAGAGGCTGCGGAGGTTGTACAATGACAGATGAGCAACCCTGTTTGACTAGACTAGGAGGGTTTTAAGTGATTAAACTATACTGACTCATAGTCTTTTTCTATGTTGACGGCTGTATCTTACAAGACAAAGGCCACGAGTTCTGCACCAAAGTATATATAGTATGTTTTGTGTTCGCATTTTCAACGTTGGAGCAGACAACTTGGGCTGTCTAATTGATACTAGACTTGTCTGATCAATTATTTCAAATAATTCTATCCGAGACGCCAAGGAAGACAATACTAGGCGATTGACTTGAATGAGAAGAGCTTATTGTCTATTTACAAATGTTTTTCTCGTGGAATTGTGAAGTTGAAGTGAGGAAGATAGGGATTAGGGGTGGTTGAGTTGAGAACGTGAGCTATACTTGACTTCAACTAGCAGGTTAAGTCAAATTACTTACAATATACGAATATGTATATTATATTGTGGTAAAAGATATGGCGCTATCGTGTGATTATAAAAATATTATTTACAAAATATTCATTATCTTAGATTTTTAGATAAAAATAATGAAAAAACACATGTAATCCGAATGTAACAAGTGAATTGATCAATTTCACAAACGGAGTAATCCCATGTCGAAAAGAGAAATAAAAATAAAGTAACTTATATATAAATATATGACTCATTGTCTTAAAATTTTGAGTTGAGATATGATGTCCTAATTATATATGAGTTCATTTCGATTCGATCTAATTTCTTCTTAAGTCAAATGAATAGAGATTTATAGATTTGAGTCATATGTGTTAACTTTATGTATAGCTTAAACAGGCGTATATTATTTATTTAAAGTAAAGTGTAGTCGTTTTTGTAAATAAACGATAGCTTCTGTTTTGTTTTACTTGTTTTGTATATAAGGAAAATCTGACTTAGGTAAACAGTGAGTTGAAATAAATAAAGTCAATTCTTATTATCTTCTCTTTTCTTTTCAAAGAAATGTTTCATGGTATCAAAGACATCAACGAAGTTGTAATCGATCGTCATTCTTCATCGATTGGAGCGAGATATTGCAAGGGTTGTCTGTTAGTCATCATCAACAGATCTATTTTGCTTCTGCGCTTGAGGGAGCAACTGAATCAAGGGATCGAGAGTTAAGGTTTTAGGAACTACATTTTCTTCTCACAGGTACGCATCTGGTTTGAGAAGCTTGTAATGATGGAAGGTGTTTCACACGAGTCACCCGCTGGATCGATTCTAGATCCCAGATTGAGAGGTACACTTGAAGAAACTCAAATATACCTTCAAGGATCAGACTATCCAAGTATGAGTTTAGTTACTGCAGTTTTAAATGGGAATAATTTTTTGAGTTGGAGTAGATCGATTAAAATAGCTTTAGGAGCTAAGATGAAATTAGGTTTTATTGATGGAACTTGTCAGAAACTTAGTCCAGGATCTGTTGAATTTGATAAATGGATTAGGAAAGATTACATGGTTAGATCGTGAATTTTGAACTCAATGTCAAAGGATATAGTTGACGCCTTCATTTATACAAATTCTGCCCAAGAACTATGGTCAGATTTAGTAGAAAGGTTTGGAGAGAGTAATGGTCCTTTATTGTATCATTTACAAAGACATATTAGTGCAGCATCACAAGGAACTATGTCTATTGCTAAGTACTTTACTAGTCTTAAGAAATTGTGGGATGAACTCTGGTGTCTCATGCTTGTCCCGCAGTGTACTTGTGGGGCGGCAACACAGTGTATTTATGGAGCATCTAGGGCTCTAGCTGATTTGACGCCTTTGAATCAGTTAATACAATTTCTAATGGTTCTAAATGAGAGTTATGATCAGGTTAGGAATCAAATTTTAGTTATGGAACCTTTGTCATCTATCAATAAGGCATACTCTATAGTCTTAAGGGTAGAAAAGCAAAGAGAGGTGCAGATAGTTTTTAGTGAAGGAATGGAGTATAGTGTTATGTTAGTGAATATAGGAAGTACAAAGAGGGTCACAGATAGAGAAGGGAAACAATCTGAACATAAATGGGGTAGTAGTTACAAGAGTGAGATGTTCTGTTCTTATTGTAAGAAGAACGGACATATGAAGGAAAATTGTTTTAAGCTCACTGGTATACCAGACTGGTACAAGGAGCTGCAGAATAGAAGAGGGAAAGGAAGTGGGAAGTCTTATATTGCTAATGCAGTGAATGAAGTTAATTCATTAATTGTAGATAACAGTAAATTTGTAGTAGATACTATTGTTGGTACTTCCAATCCTCCATTATTTGAATTGATCAAACAAGAATTGCTAATCTTGGTGAAGAATAAAGCAATCACAGATCCTCTCATGGTGAACCTGGCACATCTTTCATATTTTACAGGTACACTTCCTTTTCTAGCTCTCACACTTCCTTTTTCTAGCTTTTTCTAGTCTTGATGGCCTAGGTTTATATTCATGGATATTAGATACAAGAGCCTCAAATTATATGTGTGTGGATATTTCTTTGTTAACCAAGCCTGTTGTACCTAACACATTTATACCTGTATATCTGCCTGATGGAACTCAGAACCGTGTACATCACATTGGTGATGTTTTCTTACCTAATGAACTTGTCTTGACAAAAACTTTACATATACCTACTTTCAAATTCAACCTTTTGTCCGTTAATAAACTTGCAACCACATCCTCTCTTACCTTCAAATTTTATCCAAACTACTGTATTTTGCAGGACCTGAAGACTAACCAAATATTGGCAGTTTGTAAGATTGTAGGTAGGCTCTATATCCTAGACAAGGATTCCTTTAAAGCTGATACAATAGCCAGATATTCTTTGTGTACTGTTGAAAGTAATACCAATAATGTTCATTCTATGTCTATGTACAAACTTTGGCATCAACGTTTAGGCCATGTTTTTGATAATGAACTTAGACATATTGTTTCATTTGATAATAAAATTACTGGTGAAGCTGGTGTTTGTGATATTTGCCCATTTACTAAACAACACATATTGTCATTTCCTTCTAGCACTATTTATACTGTCTCTGTTTTCCAGTTAGTGCATGTTGATATTTGGGGTCCTTATAGTCAACATTCTATCTCTGGGGGAAAATATTTCCTGACAAAAGTGGATGATTACAATAGGGAAGCTTGAACATATTTGATGAATCATAAATGTTAGGTGATCGGTTATTTGGATAGTTTTTTTAAGATGGTAAGAACTCAGTTTCAGAAGTTTGTTCAAACCATACAAACAGATAATGGAGTTGAGTTTTTAAATGGGGAGTGTCAGAAATTGTTTAGGGAATTGGGAATTCTACATCATAAGTCGTGTGTTTATACACCACAACAGAATGGGATAGTGGAGAGAAAACATTTATTACATATAGCTCGAGCTATTCTATTTCAAGCTTCTTTACCTAAACAATTTTGGGGAGATTCTATATTTACAGCCACCTATCTCATTAATAGACTTCCTACTTCTCTTTTAAGGTGGAAAACACCTTATGAGATTTTATATGGTTATCCACCTAAGTATGATCATATAAAATCTTTTGTATGTCTTTGTTTTGCCATAAATGTTCAGCCATATAAGGATAAGTTTGATCCGAGGGCATATAAGTGTATTTTCTTGGGATATAGCCATGGACAAAAGGATTATAAGTTGTTTAATCTGGAATCGTATTCTGTTCTTGTTTCCAGAGATGTAGTTTTTCATGAAAAAACTTTTCCTTATCAGTCTTCATCCAATAAAACACTAGCTATTCCACTCCCTTTGGTTCCAGCTGATCAACCTTATGATGTTCTTGATGTTTTGACTTCTAGAAATAACAATTCTCCTATCAATTTACCAATTTCAAACATTGATACACATATCACCGAATCTTCATCATCTCATTCTTCAACGTTTCCAGTTATTACCACTCTAGGGTTGCGTAGAAGCAACATAATATCCCATAAACTAGCCTGGCTAAATGATTTTGTGTCTCAAGCAACCACCAACAATGTTTTATCTTCATCTTCTTGCTGTCAATATTCTGGTTGTAGTTCATCGGCCTACACCCCTTCTACTTTCCCTTTTATACCTACCCTACATCTTAGCTCCACATATATATCTTTTTTGGCAAATGTTTCCAATATTCAGGAACCTCAATCTTATCATCAGGCTAATTGTAATGTACATTGGATAAGAGCTATGCAACAGGAGTTGGCTGCACTAGAATCCAATAAAACTTGGATTTTAACTCCTTTACCAGATGGTAAAGAGGCCATTGATTCCAGGTGGATTTATAAGGTGAAGCTTAAGCCTGATGAGACTGTTGACCGTTATAAGGCTAGATTAGTTGCAAAAGGATATCATCAAATTGAAGGAATTGACTTTATTGATAGTTTTTCATCAGTTGCTAATACAGTAACTGTACGTTTATTGCTAGTTGTTGCAGCACATTTTTCTTGGCCTATACATCAGTTAGATGTGAATAATGCATTTTTGTATGGCTTTATTATTGAGGAAGTGTACATGACACCTCCAGATGGGTATACTAAGGCTGGCCCTAATGAAGTTTGCAAGTTGAATTCGTCCTTATATGGCTTAAAACAAGCCTCACGATAATGAAATTATGAATTTACTAAGCATTTGCTTTCTTACGGTTTTGTACAATCACAGCATGATCATTGTTTGTTTACCAAATCCATTGGTTCTACTTTTGTTTCCCTTCTTATCTATGTGGATGACATTCTGTTGACTGGACCATCTGAAGTTGTCTTAAGTGATGTTAAAAGTTTTCTACATTCTGCTTTTACCATTAAGGATCTTTGCCCAGCTAAATATTTCCTTGGTTTAGAGATTGCTAGATCATCTACTAGTTTATATGTTAATTAGAGGAAATATGTATTAGATATTCTATTTGATTCGGGTTTAACTAGAGCAAAACCGATTTCTACACCACTGTCTAAGGGCTTGCAGTTAACTGACAAATCTGGTCAGTTATTGGATGATGTAGGGCAGTATCGAAGATTAATTGGTAGGCTACTGTATTTGAGTTTTACTAGGCCTGACATTACTTTTGCAGTTCAATAGTTAAGTCAGTTCCTTAATTCTCCTTGTAAAGGTCATTGGGATGTTGCTATTCACTTGTTGAAATATTTGAAGGGTTGTCCTTCTAAGGGTTTTTTTTTTCTGCTTCCACTGCATCTTCTGTTACTGCAGTATCATCTCTATATTCACTTGTGGCTTATTATGATGCTGCTTGGGGATCATGTTTGACAACTCGAAGATCTGTTTCTGGTTTTTTGTGTTTTCTTGAGTTCTTGTTTACTTTCTTGGAAGAATAAAAAACGGCCCTCGGTTTCTAGATCTTCTACTGAAGCAGAGTATCGTAGCATGACTTTAGCTGTGTGTGAATTGTTATGGATTTCTTATGTGTTGCGTGATTTACAGATTTCTTTTACTTCACCTATTCCTTTATGGTGT
>JAOTBA010000099.1:30968-57223 GCA_025629845.1 Erythroxylum squamatum
AATCCAAATCAAACTCAACACAAATTGAGAAACCATGCGACATCTTTCATGAAACTAACCCTAGATTCACTAAACCCGTTCCATTTCTACTCTTCCTTAACTAAAACCCAAGCAAGAACTAAACATCAATATGAAGACTTACCTTAATCTTCAACCACACAAGGGGTTTCTTGGATGAAAATAAAGCTTGAGCCTTCCTCCACACTTTTAATACTTGAACTTTCTTCCTATTCCCTCTTAATCTCGTGGAAATCACAACCCTAAAGCCAACTCTTCTTTTCTTCTTTCTTCTCCTAGCTCACGACTACTCTCTCCCTCCTCTCTCAATTTCGTTCTTCTCTCCTTCTTTCCTACTACTACTTCATTTAATTCCCTTCTTTTTATACTTCTCCCATCACTTAAGCCCATAAGGCCCAAAGCCCAACCTACTCTTCTTTCATTTTTCTAACTAACTTCTTCTTCCTTCTTACAACTTAAGCCCATACAAGCCCATTTGCCTTTTATTTCATTTAGGCCCAAAGCCTAACTAACACATTAAATTCCATTAACTCACTACCTAACTCATTTAATTCATTGGCTCATTAATTCACTTACTACCTAACATAATTAATGCCAACTTAATTATGCTAACTCAACTTACTTAATTCATCTAATCATGCTTAATTTATCATAATTAATCATAAAAAAAATTTTTGGGGCTAACATATATAAAACAAAAAGACAACAGAAAAATAGAAAATTTGTTTTCTTCGTATTTGAAGATAGGGTTCTTCAAATCAACCATAGCCATATCAAATGTTGAAAGCGTGATATATTTTTCAGTGTAGAGCACATAAAAACTTCGTAGTTTCGAAGTTCTGTATCAGTTAATCTTCACATTCTAGATATTTATTTTTACCTATTCTTATTATGAGTATAATTCTTAAACGCAATAGATGATTGCATTTGCAATTTTAATTTCCGTTGTATATTGTAATCCTTCAAAATCTTCACCATTTCTACCTATTTGACGCAAAGGTGCTAACTAAAGCCTTATATTTATCCATAATAAGCATCATATATGATTTATACGTAATCAAATAATATTTACCACATTGTATTGGTTTTGATCAACTGAATGGTATTTCTTTCGTTTTAGTACCATATATAAAGTCTCGACCAACTGCCACATCACATGCATCTCTCAACATATATAATACACCACACGCACATAATTTTAAAGCATGTTAAATAGCATATATCAATTACCGTACAAATCAACTACACTTTGAAAGCAATAACATTATAATTACAAACATACATATTAATGAAGGCACACTTTAATAAAATACACTTTCCTCTGACGAAAATAATTATATAATTAATTACTTGATTCATATGTATTAATATATGAGAAAAACTACGATTGCATTAATTTAATTAAAAAACACAATTTTATTTTTCATTATATAATTCTTCCTAAAATTAAAAAATTGGATCATGCAAAATAGTGATTAAACATCCCAAACACAGAATTCACTAGTTAATTAACTTGGAAAAACTTTAATTAAGATACACTACTTGTTACAGTATGAAATATATAAACTTGTGAATTCATTCTTATTCCAAATTTTTATACTCTACTTAGGTCTCTCTTACAATCATTAATATTTATAACTTGAAATTCACTTAAATCACATTTTCCGCTTATTTTCTCTTGAAATCATATCTCTAACTCCCATGCACAGTTTTCTTTTATTTTCTCTGGTTACTCTTCTTTTGTTTTTGTAAAAGACGACGGATGAAGTCATCAAAAATCGCTGTCTAAAATGAAAAATCATGAACATCACCTAGACAATAGTAGGATTTGACTAAATAATATCAACATTTGATGTCTTTTTAAGAAATTATTTTTAACTTTTCATAATTTACTTGAATCAAATAGATTTGATATTCTTATAAAAAATTATGACTAATATATTTTGTTTGAAGTTATAAAAAAATTGAATCCACAAGCATTTTACCAAATACTCCTATTCAACTTTGATTTCAATAGCTCATATATTTTTATAAAATATTAATATTTCTCCTAATTTTATAATTTTTTAAATAATTTTAATTCAATTTTCTTTTCAAATATTAAGTTTAAAATATCAATTTTAATTTTAACTACACGTTAAATGAAAAAGAACAGAGAAAACAACAAAAAGAATAGAGAGAACGATTCACTAGATTACTGAATATCATTTGAAAATAATGTACAACCAAGTTACAAAATATATACAACTTTTAGAGTCCTAAAGAACTTAAAGACCAATGTAAAGTGTACTACCAAAATTAGAAGATATGTAAATATACAAGATATATACACCAAATCACAATACTCCCCTTCAAGTTGGCGCATGCATGTCGTGAATGCCCAACTTGCCCAACAAGAACAAGAATTGCGAACGTCCAAGCGCCTTGTGATCGCATATGTGTAGTAACAATAGTGCCCACTTATACTTGCTCCCAGACGAAATGACAATTAATCTCAATATGTTTGGTGCACTCGTGAAACACTGGGTTAGTCGCTATGCGTATGGCAAACTGACTGTCACAGAAAAGATTCATGGGCTCAGAATGAACAATGTCCAAAGAAGCCAAAAACGATTTTAACCAAAGCAATTCGCTCATAGCCGCAACCATGGCTTGATACTCAGCTTCTGCGGAGGAGTGAGATATTGTGTTTTGTTTCTTATTTGACACGGAGTTCTAGTGATGTTTTAGTACTAGTGGTATTTTAGTAGTTTTAATTGTTTTATTAGTAAAAGACTGTTTTATCTTTATGTTTTCATCCATTTCATCTTTTAGAGTTTATATTATCTTTTGTAGCTACTTGGCGATAACTTTTGTCAGTTGAAACATTATTTCAGATTTCTATTGAATTTCTTTGGTTCTTCAAAGGGTTTCATACAACCTTTGAAAAATCGAACGCTATACGTTGCGTCACTAACTGGCCAGGATTTCAGCTTCACAGGGACTATGATGAAGATAGGGCGGTTTAATATAATGATCACTCTTCCTATTATTATATATCAAGTCAACTATGAAACTATGCCACATTAATGATGACTTATTAAACAATAGAGCAATACTAGTGGAACTTGCAGAATTTGGAGGATCTCCAAGATAGTATACTCCATCTGAAAGTGGACCCTTTTGAACTATGTCTATGACATAGTGTATAAACCGTCCAAGTTGATGATCTTAGCCCACATATTTCTAATATGAAATAATTAGCGGTGAGGAATGTCATTGAGCGTACTTTTTAGGCTTATAAATGCCTTCCTGGAAACCAGACCTTAGCATCCATTTGGTAGCTTGCATCTTATATTAGTCCATAGTCCCAAGTAAGCACATCCTCCTGTAACTACAGTTTCCTACAACTTAAACTATTCTTCAGCCATCTCAAACTATCATACATTAAACCCTTGAGCTTCTTCTCTTGTCCAATACTTACGAAAAATATCCAATCTCTATCTTGTTTTGCAATGGCACAAACCCTAAATATTTGCACATATGCTATTCTATTTGTACTAATCATCTCCATTCAGTACTTTCCAATAACTGAAGGAAGGCAAATCAAGACAATCAAAAAGCAAGAGGCTGCAGCCATCAAAGAGCACTCACAAAAGCACATCAGCAGCAATACTATCAACTTGCGCCATAACAATGCGGCTGGAAATGCAGAAAGTTCTCAACCTGCTATGGCCCCAAGTCCCATTAGTCCTAGTGACCACCGATCCTTGGCAGGGAAACAAGAGTTATACCCAAGAGTAACCCAAATTTCTAGCTCTGTCTCAAGTGAGTCTACTTCAGCGTATGATCAGAATGATTTCAGGCCAACAACACCAGGCATTAGCCCAGGTGTTGGCCATCCGTTAGAATCCGATGAAATTGACTCAAAGGTATCATCAGCAACTCATTCCAGCATCAACCATTTTATTTCAGGACAAAATGATGAATTCCGTCCCACACAACCTGGTCACAGCCCTGGCGTTGGTCATGTTTTTCAAACCAAAATTGTAGAACCAAGGGAATAGACATAAACCTGAACATATCTTACCTCATTTGGAAACTATAAAAATATCCTGTAAATTCCCCATTCCCAAAAAGAAAAGTAACTGCCACAAAAATAATTGCCATCAAGATTGTGTATTTATGAATTTCCGCTATTTCAACCTGATGTATGTATGTTAATTAGTCTCTTCATCCGTACGTGTGTAATCAGCTGTATTGTCGTAATAAAGATCTTTGCTACATTAGATATGTTTCTTATTCATTGAGTTTACAGTATTATTATTTTCTTTAACTACTTTGAAATTTGGATATATAAAATCTTCCTGCACTTTTAAGTTTTAGCCGGTTTACCACTGAAAGTGACAACTTCTTTACACCATCATTACAAAATCATTTCCACTGGCTGCTGCAGGTGACAAATTAAAAATAGTAGTTAATTACAATGAAAGGATGGAAGAGGGTGAGATGGAAGTTAAGTTTAAATGAAATTTTAATAAAAGATATATCTTTACATTTTGAAATATGTCAATTTATAAAATTTTATGAGGAAGAATTCAAAATCTTAAATTTGATTCATAATAAAGTTTTTAAGTTTTAAAATTATTACAGAGCTTTAAAGAGCATAATTGACACATGCTTAAAAATTTAAATTGCACCTATTAATAAGTAATTTCCTTTTTTAAAAATTAGTAAACTTTATAAATAATTCAATTAATCTTTTAAAATAAATATATCTTTTTATCAAATAATTTAAAAATGATGGGCATAATATTATCCATCCTAACAATATTAATATTTTGTTTAACAACAAAATTTCTCTATACATAACTTTGATATTACGAGACTAACATTTTAACCTAATTGAATACTTCGCAACTTCTCCTTTTAATTTATTAAAATTACCCAATGATTTTTGCAAAAACCCCATGTCTAATTAAAAAAGGGGCAAATTTAGTCTACAAAGCTCCCCGCTTTGCGATGGTTAGGTGAGGGTCATCAATTGTATGCAATTGTTCCTTAATTTGCATGTTTACAAAGAGACTATTTTTATGACTAAGGAACATTTTTATAAAGAGACTATTTTTATGACTCAAAATCGTGATCTTTTGATCATAAAGAAGTAACCTTACCAATTGTTCCAAGGTTCGCCCTAAAATAATTTTAATAATGAGTTGAAATGCAAATAGTAGAAGCAAAAATATGAGAAATTCAAGCATTTAGACATCTCCAGAAAGTTTGGCTTTAGGGCAAAATGGGGAGAGGGGTAACCTCTGATGAATAACAGGAAACTGAGAGTACGTAAGAAAGAAAAAGAAATAGTTAAAAATTTAAGAAAAAAAAAGTGGTCTTGGACAGGAAGTGCCAATCAAACACTTGTACCATTTGTAACTCAAAGTATCATCAAGCAGCTACGCCCACACACCAAAAAGAAAAAGACAAAACTGACCTTCAATATACCACGAGTAGGGCACATGGATCCCAATAGGCAAATGCCAATCACTCTCTCTTATAACCAAGCAAATTTTGTATTCCACAAATAGTTACTTTACTAACATTCCCAAAATCAGAGAGGCACTGAGATACCCTCTACACCATGAAATCTTAGAGAAGAAGTAGTATTCTGACCTCCCCATTTACCTTTTTGAAGCCCTGATCCTGGCGTGTATAGAAACAAGAGGTCTATATTAAAAGGGAAGGGAAACCAGCCCTTTTGATTATTTAACCAAAATATGAAAAAGCAAACCTTTCCACTAATTCTTTATTTTGACGCAATTTGATAAGGAATTTACGTTCATATTTTCTTTAAGATGCGCACAAATATATACATTTTATATCCAATTTAATAGTTTTCTCTCACTATCTGCAACCATAATAAAATGGTTGGTAATTATATACATTTTGCAACCAAAAATTATTTGGTTACAATATATAAGTTACATATATCTTTTACCGACCAATCAATACTTAGTGGCTATAGATGGTCATTAAAACTTACAATTCATGGATGATAATATAACGACCAAATTTAACAATTTTAGGGACAACTTTAATGGTCGCTATAGAAAATTTTTAATAACAACCAAATTAGCAACTAACTATTGAGTGGTCACTATAAATATTTCAAATTTTCCATTAGCAACCAATAAATTTGGTTGCTAAATTTACATGACCAAATTCTCAGGAACCATAATAAAATGGTTGCTAATTATATATATTTTGCAACAAAAAATTACTTGGTTGCAATATATAAGTTACATATGTTTTTTACCGACCAATCAATACTTGGTGGCTATAGATGGATAATAATATAACGACCAAACTTAACAATTTTAGCGACAACTTTAATGGTCGCTATAGAAAATTATTGATAGCAACCAAATTAACAACCAACTATTGAGTGGTCACTACAAGCATTTCAATTTTTCCATTAGCAACCAATAAATTTGGTTGCTAAATTTACATGACTTCTTTAAAACAACCACATTATATGATTGCTAAAGAAGTATTTATAGCAACAAAATAATTTGTCGCTAAGTATTTTAGAAAAGATGAAAAGAGTTCTTTAGATTCGGTCCATATAGTTTAAATTAGTTTAAAGGTTCGTTCTTATAATAATTAATTATTATAATTTAATTTATATTAATTTTTATAATTCAAAATATATTTTCATTTGAGGAAAGAAGTTATCTAATAAAAATTTATTGTTTGGTAATTTCATATTTCATTTACCTTTAGTTAATTAAATTAGCGAACTTTTATTTAGTACAGGAATATACACAGATTACTGTCAATATCTTTTCATTAAAAAAAATCAAAAGTTAAGCATAAATTTTTAGTTTACAATCTAACTTGTGTGCCAAAGCGAGTATTTTCAGGACGAATAATTTCAGTCCACCCAGGCCGTTTTCTCAACCATCCATGAGGCCACTTATGATTATACCCAAATACTATAATCCTCGAAGCAAGAACTGCCAATTTTTTTACCGATGTCAATTCCCCAATAGATCGAAGGATATTTTCTAAATTAAAAATGATTAACTGAGAATCTTAAACTAAGTTTAATGAGAAAATAACATATGTAAAAATCATAGTAAACCTCTAGGGTTAATGTCAGCTTTGATACCGTAATTTTACCATAGTTCAATTTTAAAATCATACTGATCGATTTTTTTCAAATTTGGTACCATAATTTGTAACTTATATCAATTTAGGTAAATTTGATTTATATATCGTAAACAACTAACGACAGATCTTACGTGTCCGTTAACTTTTGTCTTTGGATATTAACGACCTAGACTCAAATGTACCCAAATTTTGTCTTTTTGAAATTTTACAATTTCATACAGAAAGTAAATTACGGTACGAAAATTAATATTAAACCTAACTTTTAAATATTAATATATTTAATTTTGATTCTGGAAATTAATATTAAGTGTAATATAAATTTATTATTACTATTTTTTACCTATTAATGTCATTACAAATACTTAGAATATATTTAAATTTATTTACTTAAATTTATTTTTTCATAATTACTTATGAGTTATTTGATTCAAGTAGATAAATTCTACAAGATAATTGATAATATACAAATAATGTTTGGAAATTATCTTTAACAAAGAGGACCGTTTACTTGAATGTAAAATACCACACAACCGATAGTTTCAGATTTTACTTCTTAGAGTAGACTAGTACCACCGTTCTAAAAACCCCAATTTTTTAGGCTATTCAGAATTTCTCTCTCGCGGCAGACTTGAGGTTAAAGATCTGTAATTGCATCCAGAAAACGACTGCCAACATCAATGGCAGCGACAACAATCCTGACAAGGAACAGAAGATAAAGAGCCCAAATTTGCAGTCTGAAGATGGGTTATTGTTGGACGAAGCAGAGGATGAAGCTGAGGATGCTCAGCGTTTGTTGCATATCCGTGATGCTTTTGAATCCCTAGAGCATCAGCTCTCTAATTTGCAGGTCTGTTCTACAAATACCGTGTTAAAGTTAGGGTTTTTAGGCCAAAAAGATTGAACTTTGTACTTCCCATCCCGTTTATTTTGAATTTGATGGAGAGTTGGTGGTTGTGGGTGAGTGCGTTTATGTGTGTGACTTATTTCTTTTGGTTTTAGTCTGAACTTGTCTAAGAAAACCAATGATGGACTCGTTAATGTTCCAGCATGTGGTTTCTTTGCAGAACTCTGTTATTCGGGTGCACAGTTCTGTTAAGCTTTTCCAAAGTATACTTGCGCTTTAATATTTTGGCCTGCAACTATATTATGATTGCAGAAATTTACATGTTTCTACCGTAGTGAATTTGCATCAATTAACCACAATGATGATTTTGCCGATAAAATTTCAGTTTCCTGTTTGATGTCTATAGCACCTGTAATGTGTTTGATCCCTATAACATATGTTAGCTCCCCTTATTTGAATCTTTGTGTGGATTATTTTGCTTGCTTTGTATATATAAAAAAAGAAGAAACTCTGGAAGGGCACACTCTGTTATGTGGTACTATGTGATCGATTGTCATTTATACTATGTGCTTGAATAATGAAGTCCTCATTTATCACAGATCAGTTGCATTCATCTAAATTGTTGCGAAGCTGAGGGGGTTTCGTCTTTGTTTAAGCTGGTGATATTTGTGTGTTCCGTTTTAAGGTTTGCATAGAACTGGAGAGATATTCTTTGTATGTTGATATTCATTTGAATGAGGCACAGTTCTGCTGCTTCAGTGTGTATGATATGGAAGGTATTAAGAGAATAATTTCTTGATTCCATGTTTCTAATTTCAAACATCTAAATTTAGTCTCATCTTATTTATATTAGCAAGTATGTGGGCATCAACATACTTCCGTATGTATCACCACAAAATCCCCAAGGTAGAGGCAATAATTTGTTGATATGTTAACTACTGTTGATGAATGCAGTCTGTACTTTCATGGTAATGAGTTTTAATTGGTATTGTTTGCATATGTAGCAACTATGTGAAGTCTTCTGTCTAATGTCATACATTTTTTTTAATATGTTAACAAAAAGGTTGTATTATTAGATACCAGAATTAAAGGCTAGTGTAGCTTGTTGATTGTTTCCATCTGCTGGCTAGGTTTTGCAGCAGCAGCAACACTATGAAAGGGAAGTTGCCCTCGGCGAAATTGAACGCAGCCGGAAGATGTTATTGGATAAACTAAAAGATTATAAAGGACAAGAGTTGGAAGTAATACAAGAAGCGTCTGCATTTGCTGGTGAAACGGTGAAACATGAGAATGATCTTTTGCTTCCTCCATATCCCAATCGTGCTCCAGCGTCCCTTTTTAGTGACACTCATTGTCTGTCACACTGTCCTCCCACAGGCAAATCTACGCCAAATGGGTCAAATACAGGTGAGGCAAATGAGAACCTAAATGGTAGTGATCAATCACATTCTGCATCGAAAAACAGCAACTGGCTGGGAAATATCGTTGTTGCAGCTGCTAAGGCAGCAATTACTGTTGTTGGTGTCATATCCTTGCTAAGCTTATCTGGTTTTGGTCCTAATCTTGGAAGAAATGGCCAATGTAAGATCTTGAACTTGATTCAACTACCAGGGACTGGAAAAAAACGGGAGATTCTCCAATGTCCTCCTGGGAGAGTCATGGTGGTGGAAAATGGTGAATCACGATGTGTTGTGAAAGAGAGGGTTGCAGTTCCTTTTGAATCAGTGGTTGCAAAACCAGATGTAAATTATGGGAGTGGTTAATTTGGCACCATGTATTCTGGTTGCCATTCTAAATTTTTGGTAGATTCATTCTTGATCTTTGTATATCTAGTTTCTTCAATAATTTATCTGACTTCAGTGGCCTATATATCAAATTCCTATTCTACAAAACTGTTACATATTGCATGAGCATATGATAGTCGTCTGTAAACATCTTGCCATGTCAGGTCCAAGAAGCAGGGATATTGAGTTTTAGCTGCAAATTGATTTGCTCAAAAATGTTCCCTGGAAGCTCTTTCACTTTCTGTGGCATTTTGTGGAAGGCTGGATATTGTCTCACTTGCAGGCTGTTGTTGGTTTATCTATGGAGAATCCTTGCTTCCTTAAACATCTGAAACCACAGAAGATCATAAGTTTGTTTCTATTCAGGTTCAAAGCAAACTTCAAGCAGAAGAGTCATCTTTAAGTTTCCTTTTCATAGTGTCAGATCGGTTAAAACTTATTTTATTCTACAGGTGGAGGTGTTCCACCTGTGCTTCGAGTAATCTATTTATACATATTTTATTAAACTTAGCAGGACCGAGTCTCTTGTTCAATGAACAAGTTCAATTCATGTTTGTCTTCTTTTACCTACATAGACAATCTTTGGAAATCAAACATATTATAAAGAAAGCTAGCACTTCAATTAGCAGGGCGAAGAGTTGGTTATTGGGAAGGAAAGTGAGTCCAAGCAGGGCAAGAGTTGGCTCCACACAAAGCTAGCACTTCAATTAGCAGGGCAAGAGTTGGCTCCACGCTATTTCGAAAGGTCACCTCAAACAAAGCTATAAAAACAACCAAGCTTCCATTTCGCACAGAACGTGGTTGAAACTTGAAACCAAGCCTCGCCTTCTCTGAAAGCTATGATTCTCGGCACTTCCTCTCTTAGGTCTATGGCTTCTACAGTCTCCTCTAGCGGTACGAATATTCCCTTCTTTTTTCCAATTTCTTTTCTTTTACAGAGAACTTGCTCTTACCCGTACATCATCCTTTACTGTTCAAAGGGACCATGGGCTGTGATGCAAAAGATCAGCCTAAGAATTGCATATTTCAAAGTGTTGGTCTAAGACTCCTGCATCAACAAGCCAAGGAGCTTTCATTTGTCAGGAGCAATGGATCGTCTCTTCAGTTTGTCTGCAGAAATCGAGGATCTTTCGGTAAGTGAACTTCAGAAAAGCATCCTGGCTTTTTTTCTTTTGTGGGTGCTATGGTTTAATCTTTGTGTAATCAAAGGCGCTGGCAGGAACAGAAGTTTACAAGTTAGTGCATTTACTGAACAGCAAGAAGCTCTGGTAGTCCAGTCATGGAGTTCGATGAAGAAGAATGCCGGAGAATTGGGTTTAAAGTTCTTCTTGAAGTAATCATCCATTAATCCTTTGTTCATTCAGAGCAAGTTTGAGAAAAGATATGTTTCTCCAGCAACCTGTTTAACCATATGATGTATTTTACAGAATCTTCGAGATCGCACCGTCTGCAAAAAATTTGTTCAGGTTTCTGAGAGATTCAGATGTTCCTCTGGAGCAGAATCCAAAGCTTAAACCACATGCCACAACAGTGTTCGTCATGGTTAGCCTTATCTTTTTGCTCTTATCCATGTCTGTTTCTTTCTTTTACAAGCTTTTATTAACATTTCATCTTGCAGACCTGTGAATCAGCAGTTCAACTCAGGAAATCTGGCAAGGTTACTGTAAAAGACTCCACTCTGAAAGACTTAGGAGCAACTCATTTCAACTATGGAGTTGCCAATGAACATTTTGAGGTCAGAATTCCGACAATTGTTTACTAAATGTTTGTGTTCATCATGAAAACTGCTTCTTTTTTTAATTGAACTGTCAAGTTTAAATCTCTACTCACATATGAATATGTTCGATAGGTGACAAAGTTTGCATTACTGGAAACTATAAAAGAAGCAATACCGGAAATGTGGTCTCCTGAAATGAAGGATGCATGGGCAGAAGCATATGATCAGTTGGCAGCTGCCATTAAAGCTGAAATGAAACCTCCTTCACAATCACCATAAAAACACAAAAATCATCTGAGTTCATTTAATGATTTTGTAAAACAATGTTTGTGATATTTTCTCTTTTCTAGTGTCATTTCATATGTATCCAAGTAATAAATTTAGTATTGTAATATTCTTTTTTATTTTATTTAATTAACAATGAAATTACTAGAGACGACAATAAATTAGCCACATTAATTTTTTAATAATTTTTTAAAAATAAAAATATAAAATAATATTTTTTTAATTAATTTTAGACCTGAGCTGTTTAGGTTTAAATTTATTCAAGGCCTAATTTTTCGTTTTGCTTAGAATAGATGAGTCTCGGGTCAGTTAAAACTTAGACCTGATTTATAGACAAATCATTAAAAATACTTAGAATCTAAGCCTCTGTCACCCATTGCCATCCCTAACAATTATCCCCTCCATGTCTTTTTCTCTAAGTCAAACTCTCATCGACCCAGTTGAAATGGCCAAGTTGCCATAAAACGAACAATCTAAGTCCCTGGTTTAGCTAAAGTTTGTAAACAGCCTAGCCCCTGGTTTTGTACACGGTAAGGTCTAACTACTGGCCAGCTATTATCTATTCGTATATTAATAATAATAGATGATTAAATAATGATATTCACCCAATGGGGTTTTTTAAAAATTATAATTTTAATTTTTTTAGAAATTTTCTTATTTTGTAATTTTAAGAGAAATTTTTCTTTTAAACTTTGGTTAAATAATAATAAAAAATATATACAATATAAATATCACAGGTGAAATAATTAAATACTTTTTACGTTACGATCTAACCTAACTCTTAAATCAAACCAAACTAATTAAATTCAACTTAAATTAATAATTTATTATAATTATCTTAAATTATTAAAAAGATTATTAAAACTAATCGTCGGAGTGCATCATAGATGAGTTCACTCTTCTCATCTAAAACTGTCTCACATTCTTCGTTCATTCTGCCGACTTTAAGGATATCTAATCTTTGGGATTTGGTTAGGTGGTAATCCACCAATCTTTCAATTGTCCGAAGAATTCAACCATTAAAAGCTTAGCTATTGAATGGTTAGAGGTTTTTAATTGGGTCCTATAAGCATTAGTGGCCATTGCCATTTGTTGAACCACATTCAAAATGTTGTATTCAGACATGCCATCACTGTTTCATTCATAGACAGAGGAAGCACAATACCTAGTCTGTTACAAGACATTAGGCTTTTGATTAAAATAGAGGTGCTTATTTCTTCTTTCATAAGGGACTTTACCCCAACTTACACTAATCCTCTATGGATGCATGTGAAATCTTTTTCTTTGTGTTTATTCATAGATGTTGAACTATAAAGTGGGAGTTTGTCTCACGTTGGAGAAAGAGAGGACTGAAGACTAACATATAAGTCTAGTAGGCTACTCCACCTATCACTAATTGGTTTTAGGATGGAACCTCACTTAGACTTATATGTGGTCTAACTTTCCTTCTCGTGTGAACTTGTAGGCCTATTGTAAATTCTAACATGGTATCAGAGCAGGTTGCTCTTATGTTAGTGGAACTAACACCTCAAAATGATAGATTATGTCACGTGTTAGACCCATATGTGAGGGTAGTGTGTTGAAATATAAAGTTAGAGTTTGTCCCACATTGAAAAAAGAGAGGAAAGAAGACTAACATATAAGTCTAATGGACTACTCCACCTATCACCAATTGGTTTTAGGATGGAACCTCGCTTAGACTTATTTGTGGTCTAACTTTCCTTCTCGTGTGAGCCCGTAGGCCCATTGTAAATTCTAACAATAGAGCTTTAGGTCAATAAATGGATGGTTTCAAAGGGTTTTAACAAAGGAATATCACATTCTTGATTGTTAGTAAATTTGATCTATTTCTTTGTTATTCACGATCTTATCATTGGTACTGGAGGTGGATGCACTAAAGGTAGATGTATATCTCATAAAGAAATCTATTTTTCTAAGAATATCGAATTACTCAGTTTAAGAGTTGAGTTCCGTTATTATATCGGTGATATCTAATTAGACAACATATAATGTTCATATTATATGTTTCTTAACATTATTTTTTAATTGAAATCTTAAAAAAGAGATTTTAAACAATTAAAGATTAATGGATACTATCATGCTCTATAATAATGTAACTCATGATTTAAATGAAGCAACATATTCATAATAATATATGCTTTAAATTTGAATTAATTCAAATTTAATGACAGAATTAGGCTGACTATCTCTATCATGTAGGAGAAGACTCTCTACTGATCTCCTCAAATTCCTTAAATAAATTAAGAAAACAGTTGGAAATCACCAAACATAAATCAGTAACACCAAATTCATTTAAGCTGCAATGTTCTTTTAATTAGGTATGAAATATATTTTTATATAACAAAGCTTGAAACTAAGAAAAAAGTATTGCTATCTAAAGAAGACCCTATCTGTTCTAGACCTGTAATCTAGATCGATTACTGATCGCGATACCCCGCCGGAATATGCTCATTAACAGTGTCAGATTGATCTGAATACTCGAGTACCGGTGATTTCCCACATGGAATTTGCATGCATTTTTCCATGAAAATGAACACCTGGTGTTCAAAGGACACACCATGACATGAGATTGATAATGATCAGCCAGAGCTGCATTGGCTTTAACAGCAAGTACGCATAGTTCTTGAAGAGATAGACGTGCATGGAACTTAGCTAGTGGCATGAGGAAGTAGATTTGACCTAGTTGTAGCGCTTCATCATTTGGCACTGGAGGCAAGTGACAGTTGATGTCCATAGACTCTGAACTGCAGAGAAAGCATGTGGGGTTCTGTGAGAGCACAAAGCTGGCCTTCAATGGTTGCTTGAACTCTTCTAACTCACCATCTATGTGAATCACTTTGGCCGTCAAGGAGGTGTTTAGACAACCACCACCATCTGTCCTTCTCATGTTTTGATGCACTGCACAGTTACCCATTTTGACAGAGTGAGAGAATAGAGATAGACAAGAAAGAGAGGCCATGTGTGGCATATATAGTTCTTTCTTATGCTTAATTTTAAAAGAAAAATTGATACCTACATAATTGAATTTACTAGTAAGACCTTCTAATTCCATTTCTTCGAGGTGGAACCTGAAGCAGTACTGAGAAAGAGACTATTGATGTAAGTTGTCTCCCACCACCTCAACAAATTGGAAACGTAAACAATGACCAATTGACCATTACTGATACTATCTGTGCATGTATAGTTAATTCCTCCGCAGATAAGTAGGAAGATGTTACGATCTTTCTCACAGGATTACATCAACCAAAAGGCCTAACATTTTATCGATCGAAACCAGAAATCTTCTGCCAACTTGCTACACAGATCATTCGGTGCTTCTGTTACCTTGCCTTTCACAATCTAAGCGTACCTAATCCCATATATCACTCACATTTACAAGTTACATAATTGCAGTTGATTGCTTATTGACATGACTAACACCGGAAGCATTTTTGTATTTATGCAATTATTACATCTAATGAGAATGTTTAAAAATTATATCGAAAGTTAAATCGTTAAGACAAGAAATTTAAGGTTTAAAAGATTCAACCGGTATTAAATCGTCATGATTAAAGATTAAACAAAGTTAAAGAATTTTAAATATGATTGAAAGATATTGTCTTTACCTATCGAAGAATTTGAAGTTTAATTGAAAAAAGAAATTATTAAATGAAAACTAATTGATTTGTTTTAGTTTAAAAAAAATTATTAATTTACAAAAAATAAAAATTTAATTAATAAATAAATTAGTTTTTAACAACAAGAGTTGTTAAAGTAAATCGAACAGAAAAATCTTACAATTTAAAATTTTTACGATTAAATTGACTAAATCGGTTGAACTTTTTATCCTCCTTCTAGTGGTGATTATTGTGGACTGTTAGTCATCTTTGTAACAGTACGAGTGCAATCTGAAACCCTGTTTAAATACAGTCGGTTTGAAGAAAACCGAGGCAGACAATAAGCGGAAAGTAGAAACTTGTGGAATTTAGAATAGGAACCATATTGAGACATCAATGGCTTACAGATAACTCCAGAGGATAATACACCGGAGACCTCCTTCTACGAAGCTTCTGTGCCTTATTTATCAGCTAGGTTTTTCCGTTACGTTGTATGTTTTCTCTTAATTCTTTTAACACTTGACGATGGAGTCACCTTTCTCTTGTTTCCTGTCACCTTCCAAGGCTATGTTCCTTCTTTGAATTTCCCATTTTCTGAGATTTGGTTTCACTTATGCTGAAACAAACAAAGTTTCCAACATTCCACACGCTGAATCAAAAAGAAACAAATGCGCAAATTACAAATGCGCTTGTTGAACAGAAAATTAATATAATTTGAAGCTTTTCAACACAAAAACTGATACAGCTAGCACTTTAGACTTTTGGCCCTTCCTTTCTATTTGTTCTCTTGTCATTTTGTCATGGTCCAGTAGTAAATTTAACGTCATTATACACTTATTATTTCTACAACTAAATTATTTTATTATTAAAAATAATTTGAAAACAAGAAATAAAAAATAAGAATAACATGATCTAAAAAAATAAAAAGCCTGCACTTTGGGCTTCTAATTCACCAATAAATATATTTAAACCTAATTGATATGTTCTTGACGCGTTTTTGTATATTATATCATCAACTTGATCGTCATGTATGTAGTGGTGTGTGGAGAAGAATGCAAGTAGAATTCAAAGAGTCTTGCTTTTTCTTTGGACTGTGTTGATTCTTATCTTATAGAGCTATTTAATGAAGAAAAATAGTTTCCAATCAATTTTCTGTTAGACATTTTTGTAATTTTCAATAAAATTGGACAATATTTAATTGCATTTTTTGATTTTTTTAATAACTTATCGGTTAAGTTACGTAATTTGATCAAGATAAAGATAATAAAATGGCCCCATAAATGATCTAAATCTATAGGTTGAAGCCCGGGTGAAAAATAGATTCCCAATTAGTGTAGACCGGACTCATATCGGTCTTGTAATGGAAAGTCCGATATGGATGCTATATATAAAGGTTAAGTTCTCCTGCAGTTGCTCATATAATCAATCGTAAGTATAAGGATTCTCTGATCTGTTAAGAAAGTTTACGTTTTGAGAAAACTGTAGAAAGACCTTACCAGCGTCCCGGAAAGTAGTTCCCATGAAGATGGCAGTGGATTCGCGCTCGTTTTGGCTTTGAAAAGCTCGTTTGAAGTTACGGAGACTTAAATCAAGTATTTTCTGCATTTCTTCGTTTCTTGCCGTTTCACGTTCGATTCGAGATACGTAACTAAGGTACCGTTATATATTACATTTTCAAAACATTTAAGAGATGTTCTTCTAATTTTGTTGTTTACATATGCTTTAAACTTACGGAAGTTTACTTGATTGAGATGTATTCATGTTATTATATGGGTAACAGGCAAAAACCTCTATTGTAATTTCAATAACTTTTAAATTTTTCATGAATTTTTTTTGTGATTTTTAATGTTTTAGATAAATCCATTCTTTTAGAATTTTATTTAAAATAATAAAAGTACATATTTTATAAATATAACTCATCCGCCAATCAAATATTGTAGATGTGATGACCTAACGCAAATTTTAAATTGATCAAAATCAATTAAATTTAATTTAAATAAATAATTTAAGATAATTATAATAAATTGTTAAGCTTGGTCACGTTTAATTAATTTGAGTAGGTTTAAAAGTTGTATAGAGTCATCATGTTTATAATATTTAATTGATCTATATATGATGTTCATGTTGTGATATTTCGTCGTTATTTTTTAATAAAAGTCTAAGAAAATGAGTTTTTAAATTTAAAAACTATAATGAGTTTTTTTAAAAATTACTTAAAATATAAGTAAAGTCTTATATCTTTTTACTTAATATTATTATTTGTTGCCCAAATTCTAATAAATGGTGTCGGGTCAGTTTTATAAGTTTTGAAATTGCTTTTCTTTTTTTCTTTTTTTTTTCCAAATTTTCGTGTTCATTTACACCCGTTCTTCTTGAAAAACTTTTTTAACCATGAGTATATAATTCTTTTGGAGCATAAATATGAGAAGTTTTATAATGGTTAAAAGCAATGATTTTAAAATCGGACTGAACCGGCTAATTCAACCGAATTAATCTCAAATCAGCTTAATTTTTATTTCAGTTTTTATTATTAATCGTTACGAATGAAAACCAGTCGATTTATTGTTAAACTGACCAGTTAAATTTGAATCGTAAAAAATCGTAAATACGATTCTTCTTCGCAATGGGTTATCGCCAGACCCATACCCAGAAATCTTCCCTAATATGTAAAATCGCTGATCATATTGATGATATGAAAGGATCCCTTCATAACATACAAAGAGAATACAGAGATAGAGAACACAAAAAACACCAAAAGGATAAGAGAACCACTTGTATTTATTGATAACTCTCTCAAAATTTCTAGTAGATCTCAGAACAAACAAAACAGTGAAACGCCTAAGGTTCAAAGAAGAAAAGAACTATTGCAGAATAGACCCAAAATCAAGTAGAGAAGAGCCGTTGCAGAATTAAAAAAAAAAAAACTCAAGTTTCAAAGAAAAGAACTATCGTAGTAGAGAACAGCCATTGCAGAACAAACAAAACACCCAAAAAACTTCTTTGTCCATTGCCTGCTACTAATAAAAGATTGACAATTTTTTATCGAATACTGAAAGCATTGGAAGAAGGAGAAAATTTCTTATTGAATACTTAAAGCATTGAGATAAGGTAATCCTCGGGAGATGTGAAAGAAACTGAGGTCTTATTTGTTGGTTTTGTCTTATTGGAGTGTCACATTTACGACGAAAAAAAGTGGGGTACATTATTATTGAAAATAGAAAATAAATTTTAATAAATTGTAATTATTTTTTATGGCTGATTAAAATTTATTATGTTATATTTTATATAACATTGAAAAGAAATAGTAAAATTTAAAAATAAAAAATATAATTTTCAATTATTTTGGGACATTAAAAATATTACTATTTATTGACCAAAATAAAACATAATTTTATTTAATTTTTAAAAAAGTATATTATAAAAATACTGAAATTTTTATTAATTAGTAATTTAATATAAATATAGAAATTTGTTTAAGATAATTTTAGAATATTTTAGTAAATAATATTTAAACTTTAATTAGTTCTTTATATAATAATAAACATTAGTATATTTTTATTTCAATTAAATATTTCATTTTTACTTATTTTTATAATTTTAGTTCTTGTTCATTAAATACCAAATTTATCTTGAACCGGTTAAATAACTGATCCAATTTTTAAAATATTAATTAAAAGTACTTTAATCGATATAATTTAATGATTACGAGGTATCCGTATTATATAGAAGCTTATATTTGTGATAACATTTCGAAAACCAAGAATATAAAAAAAAAAACTTTGAAATCATTAACAAGAAATACAAAAAGTTAATGTTTTCTCATATACACCAATCACTTTTCTTCTTTGCCATTATATGTCAAACATAAACCACCACAGACAAGAATAGACTTGAGATGATGAAGTTGCTTGAAAGAGCATCCACTTTTTGACCTAACAATTCCGGACTGAAGAAATACATAAAGATGGATCCAATATAGAAATTCAAAAAAGCCGGAGTAATTGGAAAGAGCCAAATAACATGAGGAACAGATATTCTATTACGAAGATCTTTTATTCCAAAGATCTGTTCCTTCTAGCTGTCCTATTTTGTGAGGTGTCTACAAATTAACGAGGAGATTAATTAGGTCCGCCGATAAATACCCTAGTCTAAGACCAAAAAAAAAAAAATTGTTCCTTCTGTTCTTGTTTTCAACCATCCAATTTATTGTATTGAATGGTTGAGATTAAAGGAGAACTGGGTACTTGGAACAGAAGACTTGTTCTGAACAAAACGATAGACATGTTTCTCTCACAAATCACAGAAAAAAGAAATGGAAGAGCAGTTTGCTATTCTAGTATGCCAAATATGTATAGTCTAGTCCTACGATGAGTTCCATATTAATTTCTAAATTCTTTCACTATATCATCTAAATAAGTGGTTATTATTCATGTTTTAAAAACAGAACCGGCTCCAAATCTCCATGTTTATATATATTATCTAAATATGTATAGATATGTTTTTGTCGTTTTCGTCTCTTCTTTGAGGAGTTAAACCCTACATCCCTACAACCCTACTACCCACTCAAAGCTCCATCATTCTTCAACCATGAACACCGATAGAGGTACGGTGGATAAGATGCCTGCTGTTTCAGAGGAAGGGGTGTTTCTTGTATCGACAAAGGATGAGGATATTGAAGGCATTATTTACGGCGTCAATGATCTTGCCGTTGATTCCTTTGACAATCCTCCATGAGTTGTTTGAGCTGGAATTGTCGTGGACTGGGCAATCCACGAGCAATTCAAAATCTTCAGTTTATTGTCCAACAAAAAAGACCTATGTTTATTTTTCTTATTGAAACTTTGTCATTGTCTTTAAAAATTTCAGAAATAAAGACTCTTTTGGGTTATGACGATTTTGTAGCGGTAGATTGTATTGGTCATAGTGGTGGCCTTGCTTTAATTTGGCGTGCTGTTTCTTCTGTTTTTGTTTTGAATTTATCTTTGCGGTGTATTGATGTGGAAGTCCTAGTTGAGGATGTTGGTAATTGGAGACTCACAGTTTTTTATGGGCATCATGATCGGAGTCGGCATAGGGAATCTTGGACACTTCTTCGTAATCTCGTCGACTGTAGTAGTTTGCCTTGGGTTTACATCGGCGATTTTACTGATATTTTAGCATCGCATGAGAAACGAGGGGGAAGGAGACAACCTCACCAACTCATGGAGGGCTTTCGGAAGGCTATTCATGATGCTGGACTTTTTGATTTTCCCATGGGTGGTTATCAATTCACTTGGGATCACGAACGGAATTCTGATAATTGGATAGAAGAAAAATTGGACCGCGTATTGGTTTCTGAGGCGTGGAGTTCTTTATTTCCTTATGCGCAAGCTGCCTCTTTAGAAACCTTGACCTCGGATCATCTTCTGATACTGCTTGAGATGCGCACCTTTGTTTTACGTACACGAGCCAGCCGTTTTCGTTATGAGAATAGCTAGTCTAAGGAGCCCAATTGCCGCGCGGTAGTCCAGAATAGTTGGGATTCTTCGGTTGGGGAGGAGGTTCAGGATCGCCTATCTCTTTGTGGTCAAGCTTTATATAGGTGGGGACTGGACTTAAGGGACTTTAAGAAACGAGAGTTGGAAGACAGCCTTCGACTTATTAAGAAATTCCGAGGTTCACGTGTCCTGCAGGATTCGGAACGGTTTCATGCGGCTAATTTTAAGTTCTTTCAGATTTTGCATGAGCGAGAAATCCAGTGGAAGCAACGTTCGAAGGTCTTTTGGCTTAGGGATGGTGATTCTAACACGCGGTTCTTCCATTCTATGGCAACACATCGTCAGAAGAAAAATTCTTTCTGTCGGCTTAAGGATGTTTCAGGTCGGTGGATTGATAGCGCGCTGGGTTTGGAGTCTCTGATCTCTTCATACTTCACTGAGTTGTTTACAGCTAATCCCGGTGATCTTGAACATGTGGTTGATTTAATCCCTCCTTGTGTTACTCCTCAAATGAACGAACTGTTAAATGCTCCTTATACTTCGGATGAGGTGAAGACAGCGATCTTTAGTATGCATCCTGATAAATCCCCAGGTAGTGATGGCTTTAATCTGGGTTTTTATCAGACCCATTGGGATACAGTTGGTCCGGCAATTACGGACGCATGTATTGATACTTTGATAAGGGGGACGATACCAGCTCGGTTGAATGAGACAATTCTTGTTCTTATTCCTAAAAAATCTACACCTGAGACTATGGGGGATCTCCGCCCCATAGCGCTTTGCAATGTGTTATATAAGGTTGTTAGTAAGGTTATTGCTAATCGGTTGAAGGTTATCCTGCCTGACATTGTGTCTCCAGCTCAAAGTGCTTTTGTTTCCGGTAGACAAATCCAGGATAATAGCATTGTTGCGTTTGAGTTGATGCATTGTTTCCAGAATAAGAGGCGTGGTAATGAGGGGTATGCTGCATTTAAAATGGATATTAGTAAGGCTTATGATCGTATGGAGTGGAGTTATATTTCTGCGATTCTGGCTCAATTTGGTTTTTCACAGCATTGGATTAAGTTGGTTATGGAGTGCGTAACCACAGTTAAGTATTCGGTTCTGCATAAGGCGAAATTGCTGGGTCCTATCCATCATTCACAAGGGTTACGTTAAGGGGATCCTCTTTCCCCGTATATTTTTATCTTATGTGCTGAAGGTTTATCGAGATTAATTTCAGACGCGATTTCGCAGAATGTGTTGCATGGTTGTTTGATTTGTCGAGGGGCTCCTAGTATTTCACATTTATTTTTTTGCAGATGATAGCTTATTGATTTTTAAGGCTATCGGCGAAGAGGCATCAGTGATCAAGAATTTGGTGAATTTGTGTGAGGTGTCTTCAGGCCAATCGATTAATTTCTCTAAGTCGTCTGTTTGCTTTTCTAAGAACGGTGCTTCTCATTATCGGCAGAGTGTATGCTCCCTTCTAGGCGTGTCTGAAAGTGATGATTTGGGTACCTATTTAGGTCTTCTGATGCGAGTTGGTATCAATAAGAGACAAATTTTCAAATCCCTCACGGACCATATGTGGCATAAGCTTCATTCTTGGAAAAAACGATTCTTGTCTCGTGCTGGAAAGTTAGTTTTGTTGAAATCAGTGTTGCAATCTCTTCCTAGCTATGAGATGAGTTTATTTTTATTTCCCAAAACACTTTTTTATGAGCTTCAACAGATTATGGAATCATTCTGGTGGGGTAAAGGTCGGAATCAGGATTGTGGAATCCATTGGGTTTCCTGGGGGAGAATGGCTAGACCGTGAGCATGTGGCGGTCTCGATTTTAGGAAACTCCATGAGTATAACTTGGCAATGATAGGAAGACAGGCATGGAATCTCTTCACTAAGCCGACTACATTAGCAGTCCGACTTCTTAAGGTCAAATATTTCCTCAAGTCCTCTTTTTTGGAAGCTCCTTTGGGAAATAATCCGAGCTACCTTTGGAGGAGTCTGTGGGAGTGTCAACAGCTTATTTGGAATGGAGCAGCTATTCGTATTGGGTCCGAAAGTTTAGTATTGGTGTGGTCGGATCCACAGGTGCCTACCTTGCCTAACAAATGAATATTATCTCCATGAACAGCTGTAACGGATGTTCTATGGGTTTCATATTTGATCTTGCAGAGTCGTTGGGATATGTACAAGATTTCTTCAGTTTTTTCAGAGGAGGAGAGTGAGGCAATTCGGTCTATTCCCTTATCAGCTCGGGTCTTTGAGGATTTGTGGTTTTGGGTAAACGATTCAAAAGGTCGGTATAGTGTGAAGAGTGCTTACAAAATGCTAACTACTTTGCCTTCTGAAGTTTTTCAGTCTAAGGCCGCTTGGCAGCGTTTATGGATCTCCAAGTCCCGCTAAAGTCCAGAATCTACTATGGCGAGCAATCAGCCAAGCTTTTCCAGTCCGGGTGCTTCTTCGGCAGAGACATATTCCTATTGATAGTGGCTGTCTATTTTGCCATTTGCATGAGGAGACTATTTTCCACTGTCTTGTTAATTGTGAGGTAGCAAGAGATTGTTGGATTATTGCAGGTTTATGGACGTATGTGCAGCCCCCTGGGAATTTCTTTTCATGGATCACGTATATTTTGCAGCTGAGTGATACTGATTTGTTTTGTCTTGGTATGATGGTGGTGTGGTCTTTATGGGAAGCTTGAAACGACTTAGTTTGGAACCAGTGACGTAGAACTCCTGCTCAAATTGTGCATAGAGCTCGGGGTTTTTTACATGATTGGTTAGCTGCGAAAGCTACGAGGGCCGAATGAAACCTGACTCACGTTCCTCATTCATGGATTAAACCACGTCTAGGTACGTTGGAACTCAATATGGATGCTGCTCTTTTTGATAATATTGCTGTGGGTTTCAGTATGATTTTGCGTGACGATAGGGGTTCGTTTATATAAGCCATGCAACATCGACTCCTAGTATGTCTGGATGCAACAACTGTAGAGAGTTTTGCGATAAAGGAAGCACTTAGCTGGATTAAGGATGAGGGTTGGTCTAATATCGTTGTAGAGTCAGATGCCCAACTTTGTGTTAAAGCTATTATTGATCCCAACTATACTGATTTTTCTTATTTTGGACTTCTAGTTTCTGATTGTAAGTCTCATTTGGTTGAGACGAATGTGATGCTGAACTATGTTCGACGATCTGCGAACGGTGTTGCTCACTCACTAGCTCGTTCCATGACAGATTCAGTGGTTTGGACAGTACCACCTAGTAGTATTTTGGATGTTCTATCCTTTGATAATCAATGATATTAACCATATATTCCTAAAAAAATATAAAAACCTTTTCTGACATTTTTTATTTATAAAAAACGATACTAATCTTTCTTTTTATAATTAAACTTTTAATTGTTATTAAATTATATAAAATTAAATATCTCATATTTGTTCCTTTAAAAATTTCAAATTTCACAAGTAATACAAATTAATTTAAATTTAAATTTTCTTTTTAAATTGGTCTTCGTATTTGTGTATACTCCCAACAATTATAAATTATAATTATAATTTGTAATTAGGATTATATAAATTAAAACTTTTCTAATTTATATTTAATTCTTTAACTAAACAATTTGTAATCACAGATCAATATTAATGTCTATTAACGTATTATGACTATCTAATAGAAACATCAAAGTGGTTTGACCCAACTTATTCATACATATTTATAATGTATACTTTAAACTTTTCGTTATCTAATGTTTCAAGTAGTCTTTAAGTATGAAATTATTGTCTATATTTAAATTTAATCATAGTTGTTCTTACTGATTAAAAATTGATATTTAAAAATATCTTTTCAAATTTCAGCTCATTTTGACTAGAGAATTTATTAAATCATTACTAATTAAGAATAAATAAATAATTCTCTCTAATTTCTTTAGAGTGATGAACTCTTTATTAATTTACTCAACTATTTTCATATAGTTCATACTATATATTAGTATTACCAACTAAGCTATCATAAATAGAATAGTCATTCATCATCATCATCACACCCAGTCTGAAGTCCCGCAGCGAAGCGGGGTCTGGGGAGGTCTGATAGTACGCAACCTTACCCCTATATAGTAGAGAGGCTGTTTTTGATAGATCCACATGCAGATGTGATAAGCAAAGTAATGATGCAGGACATGGAAGAAGAAAAACAAAAAGTGAGTAAGGAAACAAAAGCAAGCCAAATAGTTAAGTAAATAGAATTTCAATAAAGGATGAAGACATACCTGAGGTATAACCCAATCTGTCAGTACCTTACACTTTGTAAAGACCGGCTTGGTTCGTTGCTAGTCACACTGGGGGTCTTCATTGAGCAACCCTTAGGAGAAGACAATCCTACGGTTTAGGCGTCCATCGCGAGAATCTTTCCCTAACAGTGGGTTGGACTACCTATGTGCTACGTGTGTCGTTTAGCCTTATCCTATCACGCCAGACTGTCCTACTCCTAGCAACTGCCGCAGTGAGGGCCAACTTTGACATATCTTTCTTGATCATTTCCCTCCAGATCTTGTAAGGCCTTCCCCTCCGCCTCTTGTAGCCACTCAGGTCTATTATCTCACCGCGCCATACCGGCGCATCAGAGGGCATCCTGTGCACATATCCAAACCACCTAAGCTTTGTCTCTCTCAACTAGTCTGCAATACTTGCCACTTGCAGTCTCTCTCTCACTACCCGATTACGTACCCTATCTCTTATGGTAATGCCACACATCCGCCTAAGCTTACGCATTTCTGTGACCACCAACTGTCTTGTGTGTCTACGTTTAGTCGGCCAACGTTCGGCCTCATATAGTAAGGTGGGCCGAATCACCATTTTATAGAACCTTACTTTGAGTTTTACAGGGACCTTTTTATCACATAAAATACCTGATACACCTCGCCATTTGATCCACCCAGATCTATTACGATGTAATATATCATCATTGATATTTCCATCGCTCTAAATGATGGATCCTAGGTATTTGAACTTCGATTTTTGTGGTATGACATCAGTGCCAATCGTTACCTCCGCCTGTACCATCTGGCTACTTGAGAAATTGCATTCTAAATACTCCATCTTGGACCTGCTCATTTTAAAGCCTTGCGACTCTAAAGCTTCTCTCCATTGTTCTAACTTAGCATTAACCCCCTCCTTGGTCTCATCCACTAGGACAATATCGTCAGCAAATAACATACACCAAGGTATTGTAGGAAAATCCCAGGAGGTACATCACATGTACCAGGTGCGGAAAACAAAAATTTTTGTTGCCGGGACGTTCCCGAAAGCCAGGATCCAGGTGTCGGTATGAAGACTCAAACCTAAACAGCCAATAGAGACTGTCTCTAAAGGTATCCACGCA
>JAOTBA010000099.1:57323-67394 GCA_025629845.1 Erythroxylum squamatum
ATTTTTGCATGTATAATAATCATGAATTTATACACACAAAAGTTGCAATTAATCAATTATTATATGCATGTCATAAAATTAAAGAAGACATACAAAATTTAAAGGAATAATTTTAATCAAACCCAAAAATGATTTTATAATTAAAATCATAAGATTAAAGGCTAGATCTGAAAATAGCCCAAGCCCATCTGAAGTAGCTCAAGCCCAACTAAAATTAAGCAATTGAATATTTATAAAAAAATTATTAAAAAAAAGGAAAATCGCATCGTTTTCAACCTCCAGCAGGGTCGGGCATGACCCGGCTGGAACCAGTCGTAGCCCCAACTGGTTTGACGTCCAAAAGCAGCCGATCGTTGCAAGAATGCCGGCGTTAGGACGAGGAGGACCCAGCGTCGCGCACCATACGTAGCAGAACCGATCATGCAACGCTCCAAAATTGGCAACGTCGACACCTTCACGTATAGGCGTCGTCCCTCTTTCGCCAGACAACGTCGCATGCTGCATGGATGACGACAGAACGATTGTAACGTCTCAAGGAGCTCCAAAATGTCGAAAAATTCAACAACCTCAACCATATATATTCGGCAAAAACTCAACACCAAAAACAGAGGAAAACAGAGGCATTTTATTTCGGTGGTTTTCAAGCAAGGCAAAGGTAAGCTTTAAGCTCTGATACCAAATGAAAACTCAACCAGAATATGCAGGTAGCTCATACAAAAATATTTACGTAAAGATACATGCATTAAACACATATACATAACCGTAATATATATGTAAAAAACAGCAGCGGAAAGTATAACCGAAACCAATATACCTCCAGCCATCGCCTCCACCGTAGATCTGAGAAGTTTCTGTAGTGTTGGAGCTGTGAGTTTGTTCTATCCTCTTCCTTAAGCAAAACAGATGGTGTACAACAATGCTAGGCAAGGACAGGGACCAAAACCGACGGTGTTTTAAACACTTAAACACAATCCACTGCATACCTGTCTCTGGCCATCACAGAAACAAGCAGTCGGAATTATAGGCGACAAAAATGACGTAGTAAGGTGGGTAAGGGTTCATTATTAAATAGACCATATACAGGTAAGGTAGCGAAGGTAGGGAACGGTTTTGACCAAAAATTCTTACAGAATTGAACTGCGTAGGTTCGGATAATGATCAAGTGACATTTGTTCACATCATGAAAAAGCCTTGCAAAGCGATCATGATTAGGAGCTTGAAGATCAGAAATTACGCGTACAAACAATCAAAAGCTTCTATAGTTTGTTTCTTCTTCTTCTTCTTTGTTTTTTTGTTAATTACATAAAAAAGAGTTTAAATTGTAGTCAAAATTTTAATTATATGCAATAAAATTTTTAATTTTTTTTAATTATGACGTGAAGTTCAAAAAATAACAATAAAATATTCAAAATTTCAATTTTTCAATTCTAATATAATATTAGTGTTTCCTTTAAGTTTTAAAATGACTTAAATTAGATTGTGCAGTCCCGACAACCTTACTGTTGCAGTACGCTGTAATGCATAAGTGGTTTAGGGCGTCAAAAGAACGAACAGAAAATAAATGACTAAGGGCATCAAGAAAACAACGTTATAGGCTAGAATGGAAGAAAATTAAAAATTTGAAAATTTTATTGCTATTTTTTAAAGTTTATGTTAAAATTGGAAAAAATTAAAAAAATTGAAAATTTTATTATTATTTTTTAAATTTCGAACTATAATTAAAATTTTTAAAAAAATTTCAACTTTTTTTAACAATTAACCTTGTTTCTTTTGGGATCACAAACTTGGATAATCATTTACCGATGCACTTGTCTGGAACTAATTTCTTGAATCCATTGCAAACAAAAGGATAGGAAGGAACTACAAAGTAAAAAGATGGTTACTTTGTGTGGTAACTAAAAACTTGTTGTATTAGGACCCCAACAATCCAAATGCATGATCTTTTTAATGGAATCCTCTGATTTCAACATGTCATCATTTGGCATGATAGAAGAAGGTGGCATCATCTTATCCTGAACAAAAGTTGTCATATTGGTCATCGCTCACTCTTCCAGTGACCTTATGGTGTGATTCCACCTGCAAATTCCTTGGTCTTTCAATCCCTCCACTGCACCAATGCTTGCGGCCGCAATCCAAACCCTGTTCGCTGCTGCACTACTCCTATTGCGTCAACTCTGTACAGGGCTGAAACTCAGACAATGGTGCTTGGAGGGTCAGAAAATGGAGGTCATGGCCGTTACATTCTCTTTTGCATTATATAGACAAATGCTTTGCTTTGGTTTTCTTGGCGGCATAGGGAACGTCGCCAATGGCTTGGGAAATAGCCCACAGTTTTTGTGATTGCTACTCCAAAACCTTGTGCTTAGGTCAATTGACATTGAAGTGAACGGAATATGACAATTTTATGAATTACGTCTTCTTTAATATAAATTATGGACCTCATTAAGCAAGCAACTAATTACCCAATTTATAAAACCATCACTTACGGAGCTCAAATTATACATAATAGACGAATGGCAGAAGCCATGAACTAGTCCGTTTCAGGAACTCAGTTAAATCAGTCCAAAGTTCTAAATTTTACCTTCAACTCCCATTCTGTTTCCCGTTTAAAATACAATGGCTTACAAGTCCTTGACAAGGTTAGTGCCCAATCTGATTCTGGAAACATTTCATGATTCATATTTACATCTGTAGTAGCTTATGTATGTTAATGGATGTGGTAATATGGAAGCGGATAGTAATATAGTATGCTTATTCCATTGGCAACTCTAATTGGAGTTAAATTGAAGCAGTATGATTGATCAAAACCTGGCAATCTATTTACAAAAACCAAAAGGTCTCTTAGTTTGGACCCCAACAACTCAAATACATGACAGTTCTCAATGACTCCTCCGATTTTCTGAGCTTCTCATCTCCTCCTTTCTTGGCCAAAGAAGAAGCCGGAACAGACAACGCTTTAGCTTGTGAATAAGACCTGATGTTGTTCTTGGCATGTTGTTGAATAGACCTCAGTGCATAATTCCATCTACACAATCCCTGATCTTTCAATGCCTCCACCACTCCTACGCTTGCTGCCACCATCCAAGCTCTGCTTGTTGAACTCATTTTTTCTTGCTCACTTCAACTATAATGGAACGGAACGGATATTTTTTCTGTAAGGAGCTATCAAAAGTAGTTTAGTGGTTTGTTTTGCCAAAAAAGATGGGAGAGGGGTACTATATAGCGTGGGGCAAGTAAACTAAAAGCACACAAGTGGTTTCTATGACAAAACCAGGGGTGGTTTCACCAGAAAATGAGGAAAGCCAATGGTTTTCTAGCAGTGGTATTCCTGATCCAGTTCGGCTATTGAGACACGTGTGGATGAAGGTGTCACGAAGTTGCATAAAGTGACAATAATGGTGAAGTAAGCTTCAGGTGAAAAAAAAGAAGAAGAAGAGAAAACTGTTAAAATTGACAGTTTCAATAACATTAAAAATGATTGATTCGAAAAAAATTAAAATTTAATTAAAATAATTATTAACTAAAAATTAATTAATTAATTTAAATTTATAATAATTTATTAATTAATAAAAATTGACTGGTTAATCATTAAATTGATCAAATTTTAATAAAAATTATTAAAATAAATTTAAAAAATGAAAAATTGACTTAAACAATTAAATAATTGAAAATTTTATGATTTAATAGGTTAAATTAATTAATTTTTTAAATTATTAATTAAATAACCATCATGCTATTTTAGATAGAAACTTTGTAACTTTGTAACTTTGTCAGGGGCCACGACTAACGTGCAATGACTGATCAACTACTCTTGCTAGTCCTGTTTAATATTAGATGGAAGGAAAGAAGTTAAAGTACTCTTCATAATTCAATATCTTTAGGAAGATTTGATGATCCAATTTAAGTTCATATTAGATTGGTTCCTAGTACGAAGGACTATATTATTTTTTTATATTATAATAAATATTTGAAAGATGAGGGAATAACTAGATTACAAAAATGTTTAGTTAGGATCAAAAGTAATATAAGCCTTATAAGAAAGTTGGTCATGATATATAATAGTAAATGAATTTTTTTTCTTGAAGAGTATCAAAATGAGAAAGAAAGAAAGCAAAGATTGAGCAACGAATTAGTAATAAAATTTCTTTTTACAGTGGTTAGTATAATATTGATAATGTTGAGGGTGGTATTATAACCAAAAAAAAAAAGAGAGATTGTTGAAACTGATACGAGGAAGAGAAGAAGACGGGTGATTAACTTTTTTACTCCACGAATATCTCCTAAAGCTTAACCTTCAATTTGTTGTACATTACAAGTTAAAGAAGCAACTTTAATATAGACATAGCAGTGGCTAGAAAGTGGTATGAAACATGTATGTCATTTCATATTACTCGACCTTATTATTACTAGCCTATGCCATATGTTATTGCCTCTTACAATTCAAGATATAAAGCTCATTTAATTAGTGACTGGATTAATCTTCTAAACATTTTTGTTAGGGAAATAAAAAGTTATTGGAGTTAAAGAAGAATGACAAGCAACTTTTAGGTGTTTAATCATATATGATGATTAAACAAATATAAGATATGAGCCCATAATCAATTTTTAGTTTATTCTACTAAAGGGATGATGTTTTTAAAATCCACTGATGCATCTAGGTTTATAAGAATGTTGATACAGTGTTAGAGATATTTAATGAAATTATGAATAAAGTTGTTAATGAATTTGAGCCTGAAAATATTATAAAGTTCAACTATGACAATGATGCTGTTTATGAAGCATTTGGGAAGAAGTTGTAAAGCAAGTCTAATTATTCTATTTGACTCTTTGTACTACACATTGCATTGACCTATTGCTAAAAAATATATAAGATGTTAGATACATTCCTATCATTGATGAAACTATGCAAAAATAGAGAAAATGACTAAGTTAATTTATAATTGTGCTTGAGTTCTAAATTTGTCAAGAAGGGATTTCACTCGTAGAAGAAATTTGTGTCATTCTACTATTATAAGAATTGCAACTAATTATTGACATTTTAGTGTTTTGTTTAAATTAAAAAGCAGCTAAGATAAATATTTACAAGTGATAAGTAGGTTGCATCTTAGCAATGTCATATCTAGTGTTGAAATAGACATTTCTAGTTTTGCTTGAAGATCATAAATTTTAGTTTTATTGTCAATTTTACTTTTAAGTACTTCGTCTCGCTGATAATATAAGAAGACAATAATGAGTTATTTTTATAATGTTATAGAAAGGGTGAAGAAAGCAATCAATGTTAATATAAAAATAGGTCTTCTTTGTATACATCTTATCTTGTAGTCATCAAAGAAAGATGAGGAAGATACCCTTATTCACTGTTGTTTACTAGTGCGGTATTTCTAAATTTGACTATTAATGTTAAACCAAGTTTTACAAAGAAACCTAAAATTAATGGAAGAATGCTATTAACTATCACAATAATTGTTTTACATGAGATGATTTTCAAGATCTTTTTAGCTTATGAATGAAGGTATATAAAGATGCCTGTGGTGATTTCGAGATACTCATTATAATAATTCAAAGAGACAAACTTAATAAAGGTCTATATTTCCTTACTTTTATTAGTTGTTTAAAATTAATAGCTTTATTATATTATAAGATTATTTTTTACACCTTACAATTGCTTGATGTGGCCAATTCGGAAGCAATATTTTAGAATTGCAAACGTTTGTAATTCAAATTCTTAGTTAATATATGAGTGCAATTGAGTGTGAGAGGAATTTAATCACGTTTAAACTCATTCATTTTTAAAAAGAAATAGATTGAAACAAAAAAGATTAAATGGTTTGATATTTATTTGATACAACTTGAAACTTCGATAAAGATATGTTGTTATCATTATTAAATTGAAAATAATTTCTCATAATTTCTTAATAAATTAATTTAATCTGTTTATTATGACTCTTAATAGAAAAATTAGGTTTATATATCTAATTTGCATTTATCATACTGATTTTTTAGCAAATTCAATTTATAGGGAATGAAGTTTATAGACGAGAGTAACTTGAAATACAATTTTAGATGAGAAAGTATTGACATGTTATTAGTGTAATGAGTTTAAATAATTTTGACAATAAGATTCCCCTCAATAATAAAGACTTCATAGCGAATGAAAATTGGGGTCAATAAGTTTTTTGCAAATATGTCATGGAATAAAATTTTGGATTTTTCATTTTTTTTCATTTTTCTTTTAATTTGACTTGTATTATATATATAGATAAATAAAGTTCTATATAAGCAATGTAAATGTAATACTTTTAACCAATGTTATGAATACCATACCGATATTAGTACCAGATTTTATTTTGATACGATATTATACCGGTACCTATCAATAACGAAAACGATTTCGGGTACATTTTTAAATTTATAAAATATTTCTTAAATTTTTTTAAAATTACAAAATAGTCCTTCAATATAGTGTACTGTATAATTTATAATTGTATATCAACCATGTTTTCAAAAATCATATATTATAATTAATTTAAAATAACTCAAAATCCTAATTTATAAATTAAAATAATTCATACAAGATTAAATACTAAGCTCTCTACTGGATATATGAAATAATAGTGACATCTCTCCTAGATATATGAAATAATAGTGACATGTTTAGACCACTAACATAATAAAAAATAATTCACTATAATTACTCATTTGAAAATATAAGAAGTGTTTCTTTTATAGACAGTCAATTACTTATTTGAAAAAATTGACTATCATTTCTCTATTTGTCTTTTGAAAAAATCGACTGTCTTTTTATTGTTGTAAGTGCTTCTTTTTATATACACTATAATCATAGCATATCTCTGTCAAGACAAGATTCCTCAGTTCTCGTCTCTCAAAACCTCACTAGTTAATGAATATATAAAATCAATTAAGTTGACCTCACACAATAACTTAAGTTATTGTAGTAAAATGATCACTTAATATAGTATCAGAGCCTTTATGACCAAGTGGTCGTAAGTTCAAATCCTATATCTACCTATTATTCAGCACAAGATAGAGTGGGCCTGTGCAAGTTTCAAACCCAAAGGACTTTCACTTGAAGGGGTGTGTTAGTGAATATATAAAACTAATTAAGTTGGCCTCACACAACAACTTAAGCTATTATAGTGAAATGGTCGCTTAATATGGTATCGGAGCAGGTTTGGTCCAGATTATTAATTTCTCGATTGTCCGTCTGAATGTCCAGTCCCAGCGGCCCAATCCGATTACCACTGCGTATATTTCAAGTGACAACTGGATGTCCAGTCCTAGTTGTACTTGAGGGGGAGTGTTAGAGTGTCCCATATTGACTAGACATGAAAATGTTAAAAGGCTTATAAGTGATAAGGGTCAACTATCCAAACAATTAGTTCTAGTTATTTGAACAATGGTTGACCCAAATCCAATTTTGGTTGATAGACTTTAGACTCTGCTCATGTTAAAAAATTTAATACCACCGTTTCTCTCGTCTAAAACACTAAAACTCACTTCCACCAAACTAATGCACCGTTTAGTTTTCACATTCTTTCTTCTTCTTCTTTCTTGGTTTCTGCTTTTGTTTTGCCTTTTTAGTGTGACAAATTGTTTGTTTTGTTTGTTGTTTTGGAAATAAACTCTATTCTTTATCTTCCTTTGGCTGTCGTTCTTTTGAAAAGGCCTTGACCACATGAAGGTGCCAGGATGTTCTCTTTTTTGTCTTCTGAAATATCGGTTTTGTGTGCTTCACTGTTTTCTTAAATGTTCTTGCTAAATCTGCAATCTTTTCTTTTGGTGTCGTACGAAAATGAAGAATGATGTGGGTGGCAATGACGAGAGAGAGTAGAGATGAATCGGGATGGGCAGAGAGGAGAGAGATAGAGAGTTTCTAAGCCTGTTTTTTTTGGGCTGTAAAAAGGTCCTTAATTTTTTAAAGTGGCCGGTACCACTCGAAATTAACAATACCTATCGATGCCAAAATTCGGTACCAATAAAGCAAGTTGTTTACTGTTTTTCGGCCTGTACGATACGAAACTCAAACCTTTACTTTTAATCTGTGTGTTTTTGTTTCATATTTTACTTTTACTTTACTATGTTTGTCCGTATAAACTTTTGCTCTTATAATTACGGACCTATATTGTTATCATTATATGATGTTTAGATGTAATCAATTGTAATATTTTAAGTACATTATTACATAATTATATATATGAAAATTAACTACATTTTTATATTAATGTCAAAAAAACTACATTTTTATATTAATTCTATTTATTATTTATATAAGAAATATGTAAAAAGTAATATAACATGAATATAAGAAATATGGTTGTTATATTAAATATATATTGTTATAATTTTTAAGACATGATTGAAGTAAAATTTAAAAATATATAACACAATATATTGAGAATTTTGCAAAATTATTTAAAATAGTACTCGATATTAATCTAATCTGTACCAGTATCATAACACTAAAACCAGGTTTGATAAGGTATTTGCGATATTGGATTATTTAGTTACCACACTTTTAGAGATTTTGGTAGGCTCAGTTTTTATCATGTTACTTAGAAAGCGGAAGTAATTTGAAAGACTTGATTTGAATTTATTGCTTGATTTACTAAATAAATTATTAAAAAATATATTTTATAAACTGTTGCGTACTTTTTTTTTTAAGTATTTCCAAAGGCAGGTGAAAACTCTCTATACTTACGGTCAGTTTATTTTTACTTTATATTTTAGTTTTATGTTTTTATTTTAAATTAACTTAAAAAATTTGTTTGTTAAAACTTTTGATTTGGTTTATTCTTATTTTCATAATTTATAAAATTCACAAAAATGACTTTTTTATAGTTTCATTCTTTTGTCACAATATGATTTATTTTAATATTAATATGTATTATTTAATTATTTAATATTAGTTATCAATAAAATTATAAATAATATATTTTAATTTTATAATTACTTTAAATTCAATTTTTTGAAAAATAAATTATTTTAAAATTCAATTATTATTTGATAAATACACTTCAAATTTAAAATGTCTTAAATGCATAAATTTCGAAACAAATTATTTTTTAAATTTAAAATATAAATTAACAAATATGTATTAATTTATTGATACATTTTTTTATTAAAATATAATTAATTAATTAACTACAATTATTTAGTCTTTAACTTTTATTTTATTTTTAATTTTTAATAATGAAAATTTAACTATAATGACATTCACATGAATTATTGAACAAAGTTTTTAATTTAAAAATAGAGATAAAAATTAAAAGCCATAATAAATAAATAGAATAAAATAAGAAGTATTTGTTAATCAGAATTCAGAAATGGCAATAACATAGTGGATGATGGGATTATGGTATGTGTCCTTTATCTACATATATCGGAATATGAATATCAAGCCAAAGTTTTACGAGATAAATATTGAAACTAAAAATTATCATAAAATTATTAAGAATGTATCTTATATAAACGAAACTTAAATTAGTAGACTGGAATTGAACTGCATAGCTTTGGATAACGAAAACTGAAAAGCCTTTCAACGCTTTCACGAGCCCGAAGAACAGTAATTACGCGTGCAAACAATCCAAAGCTTCTGCAGTTTGTTTCTTCCTTTTTATCGCAAACTTCGACAATCATTTACAAATATACAAATACACTTCGACAATCCAAATGCATTATCTTTTTAATGGAGTCCTCTGATTTCAGCATGTCATCATTTGGCATAATAGATCATCTTATCCTGAGCAAAAGTTGTCATATTGGTCATGGCTCGCTCTTCCAGTGAGCTTTTGGTGTGATTCCACCTGCAAATTCCTTGGTCTTTCAATCCTTCCACTGCGCCAATACTTGCAGCCGTAATCCAAACCCTGTTCGCTGCTGCACTACTCATGTTTCGTCAACTCAGACAAACGGGGTTGGAGCTGGAGGTGTTGGCTGTTACATGGTTTTCTTGGCAGCATAGGCAACATCGCCCATGGATTGGGAAATAGCCCACAGTTTTTATGATTGCTAATCCAAAACATTGTGCTTAGGTCACATTGACAGTGAAGT
>JAOTBA010000099.1:81080-97082 GCA_025629845.1 Erythroxylum squamatum
GTATTTATTAATAAATATTATATAAAATATTAAAATAAATTTAAATAAAAATAATTTATTAGTAATAAAAATAAAAAAAATTATTTTTAAGTTTTATTTAATTTATAATTATTATTAGTAATAAAATATTTATTATTATTTTAAAAGCTTTGAAAAAAAAGGGGGAAGGATAGGTAGGAGGGAGGGAAGGAAATTTGACCGGCATTTTGAATACTGGCCGGTACAGCCGAAATTGGCTGGTACAGACTGGTATTTGTGGCCAGTACCGAAGATGGGATTCAGGTACCGTTATCCCCGGTACGGAACGGATCCCATAACACTGCTATGTAATCTTGAAGGTACAACATTAACTAATAATAAACACTTGTAATCATTCTAAACTCAGGTGTTGGAGGAGGGTCAATGTTTAATAATCTGGAGTTCCTTGACTTGAGCTAGTTATGACAAAAGAGGTAATGAGAGAGAATAACTTTCTGGCTCACTTTTTTATTGCAAGGACCAATCCTTATATAAGATGGTTTGTTACAGATCACATGAGTGTATAGCAAAAAGATGCTCTACTTGGTGCAAAATAAAAAAGGGGTCTAAATAACATAGCTGGACTTGAGTAAATGGACTGGACTATTAGTCCATTTTGCTAGGCCCAATACCTTAGTCTACTGACCCAAATAAGTGACCCAAGCATGCTTAATTATCTAGGTTTTCTTCTCTTTACTTCGTTTCTCTTCACTCGCCGCCACAAGCTCAAGGTTCGTCAATGCGCCGCCAGAAGTCGGGTGGTAGATGTCGTGGATGATGCCGAGCTTGAATAACATATCTTGAAAGGAGGCCTTCGGTAGAGCTTTGGTGAAGATATCGGCTAGCTGAGCGTTGGTGGAGACTGGAAGAAGATGGATGACGCCGTTCAACAATTTTTCACGAACGACATGACAGTCAATCTCGATGTGTTTTGTTCGTTTGTGAAAAATCAATTTTTCTGCTATGTGAATGGCGGAGAGATTGTCGCAGTAGAGATATGTCGGTCGGAGATCTTGGACGCCGATGTCCCTGAGAAGATAAAACACCCACTGGAGCTCGCATGTTGTGGTGGCGAGGGCTCTGTATTCTGCTTCTAAAGAGCTCTTAGAGACGGTAGGTTGTTTCTTGGATTTCCACGAGATCAGAGAGGAGTCGAGAAACACACAGTACCCGGTGACAGATTTGCGCGAATTGGGGCAGGTTCCCCAGTCAGAATTTGAGAAAGCGCGAACCTTTAACGATGAGTCTCATTGAAATAGAAGCCCTTGACCCGGCAATGATTTCAAGTACCGAAGGATCCAATGTGCTGCTTGAAGGTGCGAAGTGGTTGGAGCATTCATGAACTGCGAAAGTTGCTGGACCACGAAGCATATGTCGGGTCTTATGGTAGTGAGGTAGAGGAGTTTTCCAATTAAGCAGCGACAAGAAAGTGGATCTGTGAGGTGATACCCGGATGAAGATAATCGCAGATCTATAGCCATGGGGGTAGCAGCTGACTTCGAAAGCAGATAATCTGCTCTTCCATTTTGTTGTGGTGTTTCAACACGTGTAGTCTCATGTAGGATTCCCTTTTCTGTGTGGAAGTTTGTCATGCAAAATTCCATGCCATTATCACTTCGGATGCATTTAATATGTTTTTCAAATTGTCTTTCAACATAGCAGTATAATCCCCTTATTAAATCTCTTGTTTCGGATTTGGCTTTCATCATGTATATCCATGTTATTCTGCTATGGTCATCCACAATAGTTAGGAAAAATTCATAACCAAGAATGGAAGGAGTAGGATAGGGACCCCAAATATCAATATGTATTAAATCAAAACAAGCTTTAGCAATTGAAGTAGTAGGATTAAAAGGCAATCTTTTCTGTTTAGCAAAATGACAGATATCACATTGGTCTGTATTTTGAAATTGAACAGCAGAATCTATTTTAGACAGAATGTGTAGCCTCTAATTAAAGAGATGTCCTAGTCTTTTGTGCCATATGTTTTCTTGAGATGATGAAACATGACATAGAAGAGAAGTGTGATCTGGGAGTGTGGCAGATAGATGATAGAGTCTATTGACTTGTTTAGCAAAACCAATCTTCTTCATAGATTTGATGTCCTGAATTTCACATGAATGAGGTGTAAAAATTAGTCGGCAAGGATAAAAGCTAGTAAGTTTGCTGATTGAAATTAAGTTGAAAGAAAAAATAGGTACAAAAAGCACATTGGTAAGAGTAATGGAAGAAATATTGACTGTTCCAATGTGTGTGACAGAAACAAAACTTCCATTTGGTAATCTGACATTCAAAGAATCGACTATTTTGTAGGCTGAAAAGTAATCTAAGGAGCAAATGATGTGGTCAGTAGCACAAGAATCGAGGATCCATGTGGATGACCATAAACCAGAAAGTATGTAAGGTTTGGATATACCTTTTTAATCAATTGAAAGTGTATTGATCTGGGGTGTGCTTACTAATGTTTTTCCTTTTATATCTCCTTCCTTATGTAGGATCTACATCAGTTGTGAGTACTGCTCCGAAGTGAGACTGTAGTTTGCATTCTCTTGTCTTGATTCTTTGGAGACTGAGGAACCTTCAACATCCAGAGTGAGGCAGTCCTGGTAAGTTTCAACTTGATTGATTGTCTTGAATCTGTTCTGGTTATTGTCTCTGCTTCAATAAAATGGCTTGACATTTGAAAAGTTTGGGGGGTAACCATGTTTTTTTATAGCATTTAGTTTCAACATGTCCAATGTTCCCACAAAATGTGCAAATGGGCCTCTTGTTCTGCTGATAGTTCCTTTTGGTGTCAGTTTTGCTAAAAAAAGCTTGTGGTTCAATAATAGGTGAGGATAAGGTCTGTTGGGTATTCAACTGTCTTTCATGCTGTGCAACCATAGCAAAAGCCTTTTTAACGTCAGGTAATGGATCCATGAGCATAATGTGAGACTTAATAGTACTATAAGAATCATTTAACCCCTTTAGGAATCTGATAACACGGTCACCTTCTTGATAATTTTTGAATGTAGTCAAAACATCACAATTGCATTGAGGTTCACACGTGCATTTAGACAAAGGTCTTAGGTTAAACAGTTCATCCCATAGCATTTTAAGATGTGTGTAATAATCAGATACTGAGAGATTACCTTGCTTGTGACTATAAATTTCTTCTTGTAAATCAGATATTCTAAAGGAATCCGTTTCTGAAAACCTTCCTTCCAAATCTTTCCAAACTTCAACTGCAGAGTCAAACCAAATTACACTTTGTGCAATGGAATCTGTAACTGATCATAGTAGCTATGACAGGACCATCGTATTACATCTTTCCCAGTACATGAATAAAGGATCTTCTCTTTGTGGTGTTGTGATGGTTCCATCAATAAATCTGTGTTTATTTTTTGACAGCAGGGCCATCCGAATACATCTTGCCCATGAATGATAGTTGGTACCTATCAAGGGGGAAGAGACAAGGACTAAGGATGGATTTTCATTTGGATGAAGGTAAAAAGGACTGGCTGGGTGATCTTCTGCTCGAATCACATTTTGGGGTTGTGTTTAATGATGGCTTGGGTTAGCAACACTGGCATACGAAGGACCAGCAGCACCTGACATAAGGATGATGAAAGAAACAACAAATAATAAAGAAGAGAAAAGATGGAGCCAGCAGAGAGAAGAATATCGAGCCTTTTTCAATGCTCCGATACCATGACAAAAAATGTAATGAAAGAGAATAACCTTTTGGCTCACATTTTATTGCAGGGACCTAATCCTTATATAGGCTGGTTTGTTAACAATCTGTTATGACAAATCACGTGAGTGTCACAAGAAAGATACCCTACTAGGTGTAAAAATAAAAGTGGGTCAAAATAACATAGCTGGACTATTAGCCCATTGTACTAAGCCCAATAGCTTAGGCATCTGACCCAAGTAAGTGGCCCAATCATGTTTTTAGCATCTAGGTTTTCTTCTATTCACTTATTCCCATCCGAGGAGCATATGTGCTGTAATATGCGTTGATACCATATATGAAATAGAGAAGCTGCATAACAATGTTAGTGTATAAATTCCTACCTCTAATTAGCTTCCCAATGTGTTTGGACTGAGATGTTCCAAAACTTTGAAGATTACTCTAGATTGTAAGCTCTCCAGATCCATAGCTACATCCTTGAAAGTTCTTGAGTTTCTTTCAGTCTAAATGTTGTAAACAGTAGTGGACAGTAGAATAGGGATAAGGTTATTGTGTGAGATTGTATGATTAAACCAATTGAGGATGGATTGAAGGTTTGTCATGTTGGGGATGAGTATTTGGAAATGGTTGAGGCAATGTTCCCATACCGCTTTAGAGAATGGGCATTCAAAGAACAAATGCTCATTAGACTCATTGTCCAATAAACATAGAAAACAATGATTAGGAGTATAGAGAAAAAAAAAATTATCCCATGTTTGCAGTTTTTTAAGTACAGCCAATCACAATATGAAGGAACACAAAGGGCTGTTGTTTTTTAATCACTCATAAAATGAATATTTTTAATTCAAACATAATTATTTACATCATTCTTAAATATAATTTCAGCCTATAAATCTCTATCTTTTTTTCCTGGTAATTGTATAAAAATCGTTAAATATGAATCATTAAATTACATTAAAATAAATTTATATACTTGTTTTTAATATAAATATATAACCTTTTATAACAATACACGCAATATATATATCCAAAAACTATGTCTAATGTTGATCAAAGTTTACCTAATTAAGTTTATGCTATCTTCAATTAGGAGCAAATTGAGTACATACTTCATTAAGGTAGGACAATCTTATCATCAATTTATGTTTTTGGAAAAGACAGGGTCAAAGTCAAAGAGATCTACCTAGTTTGACCATGGTCACAGACTTGCATATTCATGTAAATGAGGGTCCCATTATTCCTCTCATAAACAAGTGAATTGGGACGTTGGTGGTTTGGAGATGTCTGCATGCTGCCCACAGATATAGTATCCTCTTGAGTCTTGACCAAGCAAAGATAAGATAAGGTGGACATGAACTTTTTGGTTATGGAAATTATATTTTTAAGGGTTAATTATTATATTAACTTCTACGGTTTATATTTTAAAAAATTATCATTTAGTTATTTGTAGTATTATTTAATTATTATATAATTCTTTCCAACGACTGGGGTTTGATCATAATGGAAGAATTTCCACCTTGTCTATGTTGAAAAACTATATAATATAAGGTGGATATGAACTTTTTTAAGGGTTGATTACATCAACTTCTGTGGTTTATCTTTTTTATTTTAATCTTTGTATTTTAAAAATTACCATTTGATTATTTGTATTATTATGTAATTATTATATAATTTTGTCATTATATTTTATTAGTTTTTATTCATAATTTCAAAAGGACGTTGTATTGAAAAAAAATTTAATACTATATCATTTGGGGAAAAATATTTAAAAATTAAAGAAATAAGATAAAAGTGATTATGATATGATTAAATAATAATATGAAAAATGAAACAGAAATAGCCAAATCACATAAATATTAATGTATTTAACCACAATTTTGACTAAGGAGATTGATTCAAAGAATAAGTTGTTATAGCATTTTTTTATAGAAATAATTAATAATTGATCCATGGGATGGTGGCCATACCTTAAATAATCACCACGACTTTGTTGCTTCATTCATGTCTGAACTCCATTTAAAACATTTAATTAACTTCAAAATTTGGACGAAAAATCAGCTTGGAAGTACCAAGACCCATGGCCCAAGTCATTCTATGCTGATGGGCTTGATAGGTTTTGCTTTTGAATTTTTACTGAATTGTTGTTATTGATGTTGTTGTTAAATTAGACTTGAAGATGCGTAAATGATAAACCAAGATTACATCAAATAGCTTAAGATCTAATCAACTTCTTTAAAAACATGTATGAACATAAAAGTTAAATTTAAGCTAGTTGTTAAGAAATTTATTCACATCAGGAGTACATGGATCCATACTACTAATTAGTTTAACAATCCCCTCAAATTAAGAACATATAACAAAAGGGGTCTCTCAAATCCATTCCCCTGAATACCTGCTGATCTTCTTATCAGGCTTTTGAAAACAAAGATGCGACAAACCCTGCAACAAGAGCTGTTGGATCTCCTAGAACAGCTGATACAACAAACTGCATAGCCACTCCAGCCAGTTCTGCACATTTTTTCACCTTACCTTTGCTCTTGTTTGGAGGAGCATGGAGGGCACTTCTCAGGTTGGGAATTCTATTATCCAATCTCCTGCTTGTGGACGAGTTCATGTTCTTCCCGAGATCAGAACGTGCAGAGTAGAATTGATCCCAGTTCTCAACCAGCATGTCCTTAACACATGCTACGTGCACATTATACTTCTTGCAACTAGACCTGTAACTCCAACTCCTCCCTTTACGTCCACACTTTTGACATGAAGCACTCACCTTCCTGTACAAGTATAGCTTTATGTCACCATCATCAAGCACCATAGGCAACTTTGCACAACATGGGTGAAGATCAAATCCACAGTCCTTGCAATGGTAAACGAAACCGGTAACATCCCTTTCGCAGGCGTTGCAGAACCGGGGCTTGTCTCCTGGTGGTTTGGAGAAGAATTGAAAGGAGCATTTGGTGTAAAAAGGGTGGTAGATTGAAGAAGATGGGATGGCACAGTGCATATGAAGATCAAAGTCGCAGATGGAACATCTGTACCGAGAACCTATACCTACTTGCTTGCAACCATCACACTTGAAGGGGAATTCTGAGTACTCGAACTTGAGTGTGTGATGTGGGTGGTAGTAGTGTGATATTTCACTGTATTTCATCTCCTTCGATGACCTCTGCAACAATGGAGAATATTACGTACCCAACCCACAGAAGTGAACATTTATATAGGGATGGTTTTGGTAAGAGATTGAGAAAAGAGAGGAAATGGAAGAGGCTTTGATGTGATTAGGGAAAGAGAGATAGTTGAAATTAAGCTTTGTAATCAGGTTTCTGAATTCTTTAGCTTGATATTGAAGCCAAGTAAGGAATTATGCTTCACAGTATTGCTGATGGTGGTAATGGTGCATTGGAATCCTAGACATAAGGCATATATTTGGCGTTTCAAGCATATTATAATTGGATCAAGTCTACTTAAGAATATATGCTTATTTCTCTCTTCTAATCTATAGTTGCCTACATGCTTATTTCTCTCTTCTAATCTATAGTTGCCTACATGCTTAACAAATCAGGAACTAATATCCACAAGAGCAGCTGCAAGCAAGCTGGCTTAATTTGGAAGTTGGGTCATACCTTTTCACTTGCCTCTAGTTTATAATTGATACATGTAATCTTGTTCCAAAAGGTGGAATCAGCCACCCCAGCTGCCCCCACACCCGGGCCCGACCAGATGGTGAGGGGTTAAACCACGGTTTGATCTTGGTCGACCACCTAGCAGAGTGGCCCATGCGCTCCTGTTACCGGGAATCGAACCTTGGTCCTTGTCCCAAGTTACCCTGCTAGATTGCCAACCGAGCTACCCGTGCGGGCTTAATACATGTAATCTCATATTATGGAATGTGAATTTCATTAAATTTAGAGGGATCAAGAAGAACCTACGATAAGAACCTGAATTTGGCATCCAAAAAAGTAGTATTTTGACAAATTTGTACTTAGTGATTGCTGATTTAATAATATTCTGAACTATTGTTCTTTAATCACAGGTAAAGCATCTAAACCATAAAGTTTAGGTCGTTAATTAGGCATCACATTGATCTTTCTTATAAAAGACCGCTTCATTTGATATGACCATGGTCATCAAATCTAAGCTATCAAAGAATAAAATGATGCATAATGTCATGTTAAAAGTGTGCAGATTGATGTGTGTTTGACAAGGAAGAAGATGGAGAATAAATACTTACATGTACTTGTTGGCCGCTTGGAAGAACAGATTCCTGTACTAGGACTTTGGTTCTGCCTGAAACCCCAAAATAAATTCCTGAAGTTAATGTACTATCCATTTTTGTGATTGTTTCTTCAATCATTCAGGACCTAAAGAACAGTTAGTTGGAATCTTTCTGTCAATATTCAGGTAGGATGTTACACAAAGGGATTGATTCAACATTATCTAATCAAAGAAACTGTTTTCTGTATAAGAATTAAAATTTTCTATTTGTAGAACTCTTTCAAAGTATTATAAAAAAGTTCAGTCTAAGTTAAATTTCTAAAATTAACAATAAAGAGAACAAATCAAGATCTTCTAAATTAAAATATTGAAATTGTTCAATTAACTGGAATAACTCTTGAAATTGAAGTTCAGAAATAACCTCTTTAGTAATCAGGAGTAAGGCTGTGTACTGCTGGACTTCTCTAAATTTTACGTATCAGCAAAATTTTACTGAATTGTCGTTGTACTCTCGACGTCGAAGTGATGAAGTTGTAAGGTAATTGCCAGAAGCTAGTTGTTAGACATTTGTACTTGCAATAACTTGAGAAGAAAAACACAAGAATAAGATTCTTTTTATCCACAGGCAATCATCAATTCCTTAAATTCCTGCTTGGATTATGTAATTGATGAGATATCCTTTCCTTAAACAACAACCGTTGCTTGTGTTTAATAGCTATCTGAAACCATTACTCCATACATATCTAAAGCTTTTGATACTTTTAGATGTGACAATCTAATTGTGAACTTTGCTTCCACGCATGTTGCTGAATTTGACGCACTTTAGTAACATTGAACTTCAATGTTACTATGAAAAGGATATCAGACTTGACAATTATTCTTTCCAGAAGAATAGTACAGAATTGTTTACAAATTATCTTAAACTTATTTTTAGTCTTATTTATGTCAACTCCAACAATGATAATCATAAAATTTAATAATGTTCAAATAGATTTTTCCGTAGGTGATTTGCAAAATTTGTTAACATATGGATCTCTTTTTTATTATTTATGATTCTTCAAATTTTTTATTTGAAAATTATAAAAATTGATTTGCTAATTTCAAAATTTTACTCATGGTGCTTTAAATTATTATTAACATTTATACAAATTTTTAAATGAAATTTAAGTGTTAGTTTTTTTTAAAAATTAACTGTATAATAAAATCAAAGAGTTGATTGCTAAAAATTGGATAGTTTTATCTCATCATACTTACAGGGAGAGAAACCGGTGTGCCGACTGGCTCGCTAAATTTGCTGTATATTTTCAGTTAGGGGTTACTACTTTTGCTACTGCACCTATAAGATGCCTTTCTATCTTTTTAGAGGATAAGATTATGGTTTGTTTCCCTAGATTAGTTATGTAATTTGTTTCGTTTTTTCTATTCCTTTCATTCAATATATATATTACAAAATAAAATTTAGAATATATTAAATAAAATTTAAAAAGATATATCTTGAAATAATTTACCTTAATACTGAATTGCTTATAAATCACCTTAAAACTTATTAGTTCTTTGATCACGTTTAGTTATGAGAAGTGCATGTTGACTATGTAACTACGGAAGAAGGCACACAATCCATGAACTAGTTCTCTCCAAATGAGATTCTATTGCAGGATCTCAATCCCTTTTATAGTTCTGTGAGCTTGAAGTTGATGTTAACATGGATCAATTTTCATGTTCATGCTTTTGGGAGCAACGAGCATGCTGATTCTCTCAAACATTTTTCGGCATTCTCTGTGTCATTATCTCTGACTTAGAAAAACATGCCAAGCCTCTGAACCGGAACATCAAAAAACAAGAACAGATAGCGACTTGCCAAACTTCAGATTCCTGGTCACAGTTCATTTTGGCCAAAACTTGCGAGAGGTAAGATGTCACCAATGAAGACAAACTGAAACCTCTAAGAGCATTAAGCTTAAGCTGTGTGAAGATAAACATTTACCAGAAAGCAGTGTAGCTGCAGAACTCTTAACAGCCAAAGACATGAAGAGAAAACCGACAGAAGCAAAAATGGTCTGAGCCAACAAAAGAGAAACTTATACTTGTCCCTAACGAACCCATCATGGAATTTTTTTTCTCTTCTTTGTCAATCAACACTTGGTCAACCTCCTCCCAACCCATCATCTAAAATGGGATACAGAAATTCTGTAAAGCTATACTCAAGAAAAAAGCTTCGATGACATTCTCCGCATTTGATAATGGATTGATTAAGGAAGAAACTTTGAGAATCACCATGAGGAGAAAAAGTTAAAAGTTGGTGTAATAAGAAACGTCAAGCAATTCTGGTGGGTCATTTAAAATTTGTGGATAAAATTTTACGGTGAAGGGTTAAGTAAATGATCTATAATGCTTGATGGTACAATTCAATGGTTTAAGGTGAACCAATGCCTTGAAGAGAAAGCTTATAGCATCTACCGCATCAGATAACACCTGTTACAATGACCTTTGGGCCATGGAGAAATATGCAATTCATACTTCATAGCCTGAAATGGTTAGTTTACAATACTTTCAATCAGTAAACTATGAATTCCGTAAGACGTGTATCCACAAAGCAGCAAACTAGTGATATCATATTTTGCATAAACTAGGTTTCTTGTTATAATATCACTTTGTTAAAGACTTCCAGCATTTATGCCATTGCATTGAAGGGTTAGGGAGATTATAAAACCAAGGGTTATTCTATTTCTCTGTGAAAATTTTAAAGCATTTCAAATTCACAAATATCATCTAATGAAGTATCTGTCAAGTGCAGGATCTTGATGGGCATTCGGGCAGCCCAATCGAATTTCGGCTTTTCAGGAGCTCCATAGCCCAATTGGGCTTCTAACCAAATTCACGCCAACAAATAAAGATTCAGGCTCAGAATTGACCATCTCATTGTCATCCCTACTGATACCCTCACCTCTACGGTGTTTGAATTGGCTGTAACAGTGTACCATTCTGAATAATCCTAGAGAATGTTAACACTAATGCAGTTGAACCAAAAAGGTTGAAACTAATGAAAAGTAATCACTCTGATTATAGAATGAAGCAGTAGTACATCCACGAAACAATATCCTATGCTAGCAAATAGCAGAACATGAAGTATCAAATGTGTAAAAGGCTACAACGGTACATCCAATGCCTCGTTGCTACATGGTGAAAGGGGAAAAGAGAGAAAAAAGTAGACAGGTCCCTCGGTTAACATCATACCAACTCAATTCTTCACCACATGGACCACTGTAGCACCAGAATGGATTAAATTAATAGCTAGACAAGTTTGCACTGTAAATAACATGAAATACTGATTCAATCTGGAAACTAAAATGAACAGATAATTACTTACCGTTTCTAATCCTAATTATAATCCATTTAAAGACCTCATGATGCATGAGAATTTAGACATGTCAAGTCAGTGAAATGAGTCTGTGTGTGTCCACAAGTGCTTCAAAAATCTGGCAATGTAGCTCCATTTACAAGGTATTCACCATAGCATATCATTTAGGAATTCACTATCACCAAACACTACTCGAACTCCAAAATTCAATCCTGCCCATAAATATTTGCACCCAGTTGGAAAATGTTTGAAATTTTATTGAAGCCAGAAAGTCTGAGTTTTTGTTTTCCTTTTCTTTTTGGTCTATACAAAGAAACGTTCCAGCATATAACAATATCGGCACTTCCTGCTGAAGGACCAAAAGTCCATCAGTCACAAACAAGCATTGCAGAGAGGAGGACTTGCTAAAACCACAACTAAGAACATAGGCAATAGGTAAATACATTGTGTATGCATCGTAAAAGCACTAAACCTCCACTAACAAGTTATTTCGAGAGATTTCCTACCACCATGATTTTGAAGGGAAAGTGAGAGAGGTGAAGAAAGTATGGGATGTGGAACTGAAAACAAATTTTACAGAATCTCCTAAAACTATGAAGCAAACAGCTAGAAATTTTAACTTTGTGGGCACTCAATCCCCCCTCTTATGTCCCTCTTATCACTTGAACAGAAGTACTCTTGTACAACTGAAAAAGATCCACCTTGTTTTTCCTGAGCCTTATCCTTAACTCACCCCTCATTAGCATCATGACATCCTCCAGAAAATATCGCCTCCCTAAATTCTTTTGTCGAAAGAATCGATTTTTCTATCACATGGTCAATTGTCACACGCCCCAGTTACACATTTTCTTTCGATTGATCAATCCAAGCACATCTATGTTAAACATCCATTTCTTGCAACAACATAAAACAGGCAAAAAAAAGAGCATCAACCTCGTAATTCAACAAAACCAAACAAAACACCAAATCACATGAATACTCACATCCGCTCATAAACCCAACAAGACTCCCATCCACTTAATCGAAAAATCCGGGAAAAATATAAAAAGGATGAAAACAACCCAATAAATTGAAAGCATAAAACTAACCAAAGGAAAAGAAAAGAAAGATTGGATCTTTGAATGTACCTTGGTAAGTAGAGTAGGAATCTAGAGTTCAAGCTTAAGCTCGTCTTTGTTGTCGGATAGATAGTGAAGAATATAAGGAGTGACGCGGATGGCAGCGACCCAGATGCCGAACATCGCTGCATGCGCCTTTAGCTGCTTCAAAGCCTCTGCTTTGTCAGGCTTACGCAGAAACATCCCAGGAAACATGATTGTCGCTTTAAAACCCTAATGTTCCTTCCTCTGAATCTCTGATGTTAGGAAAGAGTGAGGGTTTTAGATCACACGTATCATCCACACAATTTTTTGTGTTTTATTGTTTGGATCATTGTTCCTTTCAATTTCTGTGAGCAAACTCAACCATAGGCCCAATGGACTAAGCCTACAAATTGATCATGCTTTGGATGAGATCGGACTTGAGTCTAGAGACATGAAAGCTTCGAGTTTTTCTTCATTGCTCGCCCATTAAATAAAAGTAGGCTTGGATACATTAGTTCAACCCAATTCAGTCCAAAGTTAATAGATCACATTGATATTGAATTCACTGAACTTTGGATCAAGATAGTTTTTTTTTTAATTTTAAGCTTGAGATTAAGCTAAAGTTTAAACTGGTTGTCTCAAATGAAATGATATTATTTTTGTTAATGATATTGTTTTTAATTTTTAAAAATAAATATATATTTAACTAAAATTGATCGAGTTTCAAGTCAGGCTTGTAGTCGAATACTTAAACTTGAGTCAAATCTAAGTCGTTACCATATCAAAATAAAAGGTATATAAAAAACAGTTTCTTTGTAATTTTTTATATTTCTCAGATATTTATAAAATTTAAAATTTTAAAAAATATTTGATTATTTATTTTTATGATTTAATAATTTTTAAATTTTATTAAAAAAAATTGATTAAAAATAATATCATTTTGAACACTATTAAATAAAATGTTTATTTTTTATAAACACATAAGCGATTAAACGGGCATTCATATCTGTTCTGAACGAGCTCTTTTGGCATTTCCATACAGAATCGAGAATGCTTTCAGAAGGTGAACCCCACCTCCAGTGCTCATTAATGTCTCTTCTACTATCATGAAGTCCCCACCCTCAATAGTCAAAAAGATGCAATCTTTCCCAAATATCGTTCTGGGATTTAGACCATATTATAAATTGCATGACCCAAAAGAAAAAAAAAAATGCAAACTTTGGACTGATTTGGTTACAGAACCATCGAACCATTTAGTCTGAAGTCAAGTTTTGGAATACCCTCTTCTTATGTTTGGTGAGCAGTAAGCATTAACTCCGCCCTACTCTTAATGGTTATTGGCCAATGCATGGCCTTAAGCCCCAACTGCACCGTCCCACTTTTCCTGTCTACTTTGCCTAATACCAACATTATCCCCTTCGATGGCTGTTCTTTACTTGTAAGACTTCAAGGAATTGGACAGAGTTTCTATGTGAATTTTGTATACGATGTAATTATATAAAATGAGTTATATTATATAAAATATATTGTGAATTGTGTATGTTGAATACTTAAATTGTTAGTTTTGAATTATTGGTGAACTATATTGGATGAAATTGAGTTGTATATGATGTAATCATACAAAATGAGTTACATTATATAAGATGTATATATGTAATTATCTTAGTTTGAACTTTTGAGTTAAACAATACATATTTTGTGATACTAGTTATAATTAAATTATGTGTTCTTTATTTTGATATATGTCTTCATTTATTTTTACAAAATAAATGGAAGAAAGTTTAAGTACTTTTGATAATTCAATAGCTTTAAGAAGATACAAGGATCAAGCTTGGGCTCATGCTGCATTGGTCCCCAGTATGAAGTATTTGCTTGTTTTATAACAGGCATTTAAAATGTGGAGGAATCACTAATTATTAAAGAAGCATTCAGTCAGGGTTAAAGAAGATGTGAAACCTTGTAAAATAGTGAGTCGTGATGTGAAGTGACAAATGAAGATTTTGTTTGAAGAGTATCAACAAGACAAAGACATAAGGGAAAGATTAAATTATGAAATTGGAAGTGGAAGTTCGTTTGTTAGTGTTCAAAATATTAGTAAATATGCTGAAGGTGATAGTGTTCCTACCCAGCAAGAAGTGAATATTGCACTTGGACCTGATTTTAGGAAAAGAAGTAGGCAGGTGTCGAATTTTTTTGCATCACGGACAACTTTTGAAACTCAGCCTTCAATTCATAGTATCATGTAATCAAGAGAAGTGACTCACAATGTCAATATGACAATCGCTAAATGATGGTATGATTTAGGTGTAGCAATTAATACTTCCCAATCTTATTATTATTGGCTCATGGTGGATGTTATAGCATCTTACGGTTCAGGATACAAAGCTTCGTCTATTGATGACTATAGAGGTAAACTTTTGGAAAACTATGTTTATGAATTAAAAGTTACTTGGAAAATAGAAGAATGACTTAGGCTACTTATGGGTGTTCAATCATATGTGATGATTGGACAAATAGGAGACATGAACCTATTATTAATTTTTGATTTATTTTGAATATTCTATTAATGCATCTGATCTTGTTAGGAATATTGATTTTTTATTTGAAATATTTGATGAAGATGTAAATGAAGTAATCTTAGAAAGTATTGTTTAGTTTATTATTGACAATAATTTTGCTTATAAAGCGATAGGAAGAAGATTACAAAGTAAGTATAATTCATTTTTTGGACTGTTTGTGTTGTACATTACATTGACTTAATGATGAAAATATAGGAAATACTAGGTATTTTCCTATTATTAGTGAGACTGTGCAGAAGGCAAAAAAAGGTGACCAAGTTCATCTACAATCGTGCATGGGACTTGAATTTAATGAAAATGATTTTACTAATGGTAAGAATTTGTGTCGTTTTACTATCACAAGAATCGTAACAAATTTCTTATCACTTCAGTGTTTTATTATGATAAAGAAAGAGTTGAGACAGATATTTACAAGTTATAAGTAAATTACATCTCAACATGTTAGGTCTAATGCTAGACTTGAGATTTCCAAAATTATACTTAAAGATACTAAATTTTAATCTCAATGTCAATTTGTTATCTGAGTTTGTGAGACTTTGGTGAGGGTGTTTCGTTTGGATGATAGTGTAAAAAGGTAAAAATGAGTTATTTTTATAATATTATGGAGAGGGTGAAGAAAGCAATCAAGACCAATATGAAAAATAAGCTTTCTCTGTACACACCTTATCTTGTAGTCATCAATGAGAGATAAGAAAGACAACTTTACTCTTCGTAATTTGCAGCTGGGGAATTTTCAAATTCTAATGTCTATTTCAAACCAGGCTTTACAAAGAAAGCTGAAGTTAATAGGAGAATGTTATTAACTATTACAACATTTATTACTCATAAGATGATGACTAAGCCTACAAATTTATTGTGTTTTAGATGGGATCGGACTTGAGTTTAGAAACATGAAAGCTTCGAACTTTTCTTCTTCAATAAAAGTGAATTGTAACACCCCACTCTGCAAGACCCGAACCCGTCATCGATGGGTGATATCTGAGTCCGTGTCCAGCGAGGGTTGAAGTTAATCACAAGTTAGTACAATGATAATCAACACACAAGAAGGGGGGTTGAATTGTGTAACCTTTTTCGTTT
>JAOTBA010000099.1:103932-122414 GCA_025629845.1 Erythroxylum squamatum
TCCTTCGAATTTTGGGAATTCTATCTTAGTATAAGGTGGACGCGTGGTACTTTTATGACCCCAGTATTGTTCTCCTTTGTCCCCTGTCTCATCGTTCCAATGAGATCTTCCCCTTGTTCGCCGATCATTACTACTCTCAGGTTTCTTCCCCTTGTCAGCTTGAGCTTTCAACGCAGCTACATCAGCAACTATGGTGTCGAATATCTCAAGACGAGAGGCTATGGCAGCTAATTGTTGGGATATTGGTTCCGGTATATTATTGTGGGTTTGTGGTGGTGGGTCATTGGTGGATGAACGCGTGATAGCCATGGCTTTGATACCAAATGATAGGAACCAGAAAAGAAGGAAAATAGAAGTAACTGAATAATAGAATTTTATTGATAAATTTAAGAGCAAGAATCTAAACTCTCAAGTCAGTCCGTATGGAGAGGACTAAACTCTAAAACAAATGAATTAATTTCTCAAGCTACTCACTTGCTCTAACTATCAGATATTTATAATGCTAGACTTCTAATCGCAATAAAAGATAGACTCCTAATCATAATAAAAGATAATACCTAATCGGTAAAATAATGGAATAACTACTAGATGTGCGTAATGCGATCAAACTACTAATTGACTAAATCTTGGCTCATGTGATCCTCATGTGTTGGAGGTGTCCTTTCAGATCATCAACAATTTTAAGTGGCAAATGAAAGTTGTTTTCATGAAATCAGTTAGTACAGTATAAAGTTTTGTCATAGAAGTACAAATAGTAACTAACCAAAAATGTTCAACCTATTGAGGAAACAAGCAATTGGCAGTATCACCATCAGGTTATAGGCATTTGACATTCTATAACAGATCTTGCTAGTTCTAACATGAAACAATGAGCAATCATCAATGTGAAGTTTCCATGACATGGAGTTATTCTGCAAACTACTTCTTCTTCGTAAGCTAATGCAATAAATTTACTAAATGATGCCTTTTAGTCTCGACAGCAAATGATCAAATTCAGTTTTGAGTCACAGCAAGCTAAAGATGAATAGAAAAAGTTAACAATTTTGTGTACATGAGCACAATAAACAATTTATTGAGTCTCCTTAAGGGATATAAAGTTCCAATGCCCAAGCAGGGTAAACAAATAGAAGGACTATGCCAATAGTATTGGATATGCCATGAGCTTTAGTGAAGGCATTTCTGAATCCGCCGGAGGCCTGGATGTGCTCTTGTAATAAGTAACAAGCAATGAACAGACATATTGCCACACCAACCCAGCTATTCCTGAAGGTACTTGCGAAAAATGCTGGAGTCACCACTATTAGGAGTATCAAAGCACCTGGCATTTCCAGCCAATCTGTGATAAAGGTCGAATAGTAAGACGAAGCATAGGGGCTTTAAAGATCTTGTTCTATTTGCTTAGTTATATACCTAACAACATACTTGTTTGGATACCAGAATAAAGAAGGTGAAAATGAATGTTACCATTGTTCAAATGTTGATGGCAATGCAAAGGTCATAAAGTTGACAAAATTCAAGTCAATGTAAAAGACTGAAGCTTTTCTTTTTTCCTTTCCTTATGCCTTTAAGATGAATCCAGGGCCATGAGGCACTATTTGACTACAACTCAACCTCTTAAGATAGAAGAATCTATCATTTTACCTGGGAAACGTCTTGGGAAGAAAAGACGCAATACAATAGCAATCAAAGCAATCCATTTTCCAACCTCTCCCCTGCAAAAAAGTTGACAAGAAAAAGAAAAACTCAATACCGAAAGAGGGTGGGATGAAGGTAAACCTGAGTGTTACTGAGAGAATGAACATTCACCTGAATAGGTTGAACAGAACCGAAGGAAGACTAAGGACAATATAAGGAATCAATAAGCCGGTAAGAATATTTGTTCTGTCCAAGATCAATAAATAGCTGCAGGAATGGAAAAGAAGTAGTTTAGGCTAAGCTCTAAAAGAATACAATTGAAGACATATTCACCTGAAACCATGACAACTAAAATGAAATGGGAAAGGAGATAGATCACAGATCGTGATGAGATTAACACCATAACATGATTCTTCTGTCAAAACTATACACTGAAGACTGGATAGTTCTGTTCGTACAGTAAATTAAAAAAAATTAAAACAAAGAGTAACTAGAGTAGAAAAAGTAAGGACCGTTTTAAGATTGAATACATTAGTGCATCTCCGCAATAAATAACTAAAAATTCGTGAGAAAAACAGTTCTGAGCTTCTTATCCTTTCGAAACAGATCAAAAATCAATTATCGTATGAAAATGAATATGGTTTTTCAGATATCAGAACTGAGACAACTCTGAAAGAAGTACAGATCCTATTATACAAATGCAAAGGAATATAGAAGTAAATGCATACATAGCAACAACAGCAGTGACCCATTGAAGAAAAGCTGTCCCAAATCCCAACCCACCAAGCTTTATAGCATGATTTGCCAGTTTTTTAGCAGCAAAGGTAAAGTCTTTCCAATCAGAAGAAATCAAGTCGAAAGCTTCCCGATCGCCTCTCATCTCCAAATAACTCTTCGTTCGCATATCTCGATCGGACTTGCCAACTCCCACGAACAATAATGTACAAAGTTCCAAGCTTTGACTCAAGTTGGACTAGCGAACTCCCGCGAACAACAATCTACAAAGTTCCGAGCTTTGACTCCGGCTCTTAAACTTCAGACCCAGCAAGATCAAGTCGCAAACAATTGGATGATAACGAGAGACATAATGAGACAAAAATAAATTTGACAATCTGGTTTGGCTACGGCCGATACAATATTTAAAATACCGTACCGGATCAGACGTGGTTCACATGTACTACTGTACCAATCGGTAATTTTTTAAATTTATAAAATAATTCATAATTTTATAAAATTATAAAATAGTCTTTTAATATATTATGTTGTTGTTTAATTTATAATTTACATCAACTCTATCTCAAAAACTATAATAATAGAAATTCAAAATAATAACAATTTATTTATTTTTATTAACATTACTTTTCACATATAAATAACAATTACAAGTAATATAAAAAATCATTTAATCATTATATAAATATAAAATTAAGAACAATACAAAGTATTTAAAAAGTCGTAATTTTATCATATAATAAATAATTATTATAACAAAAAATTAAATTAAATTTAAAATAAAATTTGGTTAACAAACTAGACTATATGACTTCAAATAAATCAAGAGATCGATGATTTGCTTCAAAATCACTAATAATATATGTCCAACAAACGTACCATACCAGTCGAAAAATGGTACGAAGTAGTGTTGAAAGGCACAAGTGGATAGCGAAGATTTCAAATGGTACTGGTCGATATTGTAAACTTTGAAAAACTGGGGGACTATTCTACTAAAAAAATAAAACTAGACGCATATTAAATTATTTTTTTATTAGTTTATAGTTGATTAATTGAATTATGAGATTACATAAAGTAAGTTGTAAACTTATAGTTGTGAGTTATGGTTAAAGTTGAATATATTATAGTTACGAGTGTATGTCTTTAGTTTATAGTTGAATGATATAATCATACAAAATAAATTATATTTTATAAGATGTACATGTGTATTGTGTAATTATGTATGTTGAATATTTGAATTGTTGGTTTTTAACTTATTGGTAAATTGTGTTGGATGAAATTGAATTTTAAATGATGTAATCATATAAAATGAGTTATATTATATAAGATGTATATGTGTTGTATAATTGTGTATGTTGAATACTTGAATTGTTGATTTTTAACTTATTGGTGAATTATGTTGGATAAAATTGAATTTTATATGATGTAATTAGACAAAATGAGTTATATTATATAAGATGTATATGTGAATTGTGTAATTGTGTATGTTGAATATTTGAATTGTTGCTTTTGACTTATTGGTAAACTGTATTGGATAAAATTGAGTTGTATATGATGTAATCATACAAAATGATTTATATTATATAAGATGTATATATGTAATTATGTTAGTTTGGACTTTTGAGTTAAACAATACATATTTTGTGATAGTAGTTAATAATTAAATTATGTGTTCTTTATTTTGATATATATCTTCATTTATTTTTACAGATAAATGGAAAGAAGTTTAAGTACTCTTAATAATTCAACTGCTTCAAGAAGATACAATGATCTAGCTTAGGCTCATGCTGCATTGGTCCCCAGTATGAAAAACCATACTATTTGCTTGCTTTGTAACAAGCATTTGAAAGGTGAAGGAATCACCAGTTATTAAAGAAGCATTTAGTTAGGGTTAAAGAAGATGTAGAAATTTGTAAAAAAGTAAGTCATGATGTGAAGTGGCAACTGAAGACTTTGTTTGAAGAGTATCAGCAAGAGAAAAACAGAAGGGAAAGATTGAATTATGAAATTGTTAGTGGAAGTTTGTTTGTTAGTGTTCAGGATGTTAGTTAAAATGTTGAATGTAATAGTGTTCCTATATTGCATTTGGACTTAATGTTAGAAAAAGAAGAAGGCAAGTGTCGAACTTTTTTGCATCATGAACAACTTTTAGGACTCAGCCTTCAATTCATAGTGTCATGTAATCAAGAAAAGCGACTCACAATGTAGATATGGCAATCGCTAGATGATGGTATGATTCAGGTGTAGCATTCAATGCTTTCCAATCTTATTATTATTAGCCTATGGTGGATGTTATAGCATCTTACGTTCCAAGATACAAAGCTTACGTTCCATGATACAAAGCTCCTTCTATTGGTGACTATAAAGGTAAACTTTTGAAAAACTATGTTTATGAAATTAAAAGTTATTTGAAAAAAAAAGAATGACTTGGGCTACTTATGGGTGTTCAATCATATATGATGGTTGGACTGATAGGAGACATGAACCTATTATTAACTTTTTGATTTATTCTGAAAATGGCTCAATGTTTTTGAAGTATATTGATGCATCTGACCTTGTTAGGAATATTGATATTTTATTTGAAATATTCGATGAAGTTGTAAATGAAGTGATGTCAGATAGTATTGTTTAGTTTATTATTGACAATGATTTTGCTTATAAAGTGGCAGGAAGAAGATTACAAAGCAAGTATAATTCATTTTTTTGACTCTTTATGTTATACATTACATTGACTTAATGCTGAAAAATATAAGGAATACCAGGTATTTCCTATTATTAGTGAGATTGTGCAGAAGGCAAGAAAAGGTGACCAAGTTCATCTACAACCATGCATGAGTCTTGCATTTAATGAGAAAAGATTTTACTTATAGTAGGAATTTGTGTCGTCCTGCTATTACAAGAATTGGAACAAATTTCTTACCAGTTCAGTGTTTTATTATGATGAAAAAAGAGTTGAGACAGATGTTTACAAGTGATAAGTGAGTTACATCTTAACAAGCTAGGTCTAATGCTAGATTTGAGACTTCCAAAATTATACTTGAAGATACTAAATTTTAATCTCAATGTCAATTTGTTATTCGAGTTTGTGAGTCTTTGGTGAGGGTGTTTCGTTTGGCTAATATTGATAAAAAGGTAACAATGAGTTATTTTTATATTGTCATAAAGAGGGTGAAGGAAGCAATCAAGGCCAATATGAAAAAATAGGTCTTCTCTGTATACACCTTATCTTGTAGTGATTAATGAGAGATGAGAAAGACAACTTTATTCTTCGTAGTTTGCGGCTGAGGAATTTTTGAATCGTAGTGTCTATTTCGAATTAGGTTTTACAAAGAAAGCTGAAGTTAATAAGGGAATGCTATTAAAGAAAGCTGAAGTTGATAAGGGAATGCTATTAACTATTTCAACAGTTATTGCCCATGAGATGATGCAAGATCTCCTAAGCTCACAAATGAAGTGATGTAAGATCTCCTAAGTTCACAAATGAAGATTTATACGGAGTCGTCTGAGAATTTTAGGATGCCAATTGTTATTCGACAAAAAGTGAAACTTAATCCAATTTTTTTCCACTTTTTTACTTGTTGAAAATTAATTATCATTTTATTTTATTTATAATGCTACTTTTATTATCTTACGATTTATAATTTCTTGGTGAGATCAATTTGAAAAGGGTATTTCATAATTGCAAAGGTTTGCAATTCGAATTAAGTCAATGTGTGAGTACAATAGATTGTGGAAAAAAATTAGAGCACATTTGAATTCATCCTCTCCAAGAAAAAGAATAAAATAGAGCACAAAAGATTGAATAACTTATTCTTCGTTTGATACAATTTAAAGTTTCAAGAAAGGTATATTATTACCATTATTAAGTTAGATATAACTTCTTATAATTTTTTTAATAATTTAATTTTGTCATTTACTAGGAATCTTAATAGAACAAGTGGTTCAGTAGATCCAATTTGAATTGATAATATTGATCTTTTGATGAATTGGGTTTCTAAGGAACCGAGTTTGATATATGAGAGTGATTTGGAAGATAATCTTGGATGAGAAATTACTAAGATGTCATTTAATGCAATGAATTTATATGATGATGATAATGAGGCTTCTCTCAATGATGAAGATTTTGTACCAAATGAGATTTAAGTCAATTCAGTTACAACGGGTATCCCGTAGACGATTAAATAAAGTTTCAAGTTTTTATTTCTCCACTTCTTTTAATTTTACTTATATTTGATGTATATGTTTAATTCTATATGAGCAATGTAATTGTAAATTTTTTTATTTCAGGTTTCATTTCTAGTTAGTTGTTTCCTCATCACAAACTTTTGTTGTAAATTGTAATAAAGATTTAAGGATACTTATTGTCTTTTTTATTTGATGTTTTGATGTAATTATTATTATTTATTATATAATGAAATTGAAATATTTTAAATACTTTGTATTGTTTTTAATTTTATATTTTTATGATGATTAAATGATCCTTTTTTCATATTAGTTGTGGTTATTATTTATATTATTAAAAAACATAAATTGTTGTTATTTAAATTTTTATTATTATGATTTTGGGTTAATTACCAAAAAAGCCTAAAATTTCGTCAATTTCTTAATTATAGTCTGAATTTTAAAAAGTAGCAATAAAGTGCCAAAGTTTTCAATTTTTTTCAATTATGGTCCGACGTTAGTCTCACCATTATCTGTATCTTGTCACTATAACAAGGAAAGGATCAACACATTGCTATAATTCACAGCCCTTTTTCCTTCTCATGATAAGATTTTGTACAAGCTAGGTCTGAAAGATAACTTCAATGTCATATTTTCTTGTGCTGAACATGTGTGCAGGACGTAGTTGATCAACTGTACAGAGAAGCAAAAGACTTGAAGCTGTGAGAGCAACTTCCAATGTGGAAGCTAGAGCACGTATCCAACTGGAAAGAAAGTTTCCAGTGAACGTATGACTACATCTCATTAATCAGAGATAATTCTTCTTTGGGAACTCTAAGAAGAAGAAACAACTGTGATAACTATAGCAATACGTTTGTAGCAATCATATTTCCAATAGTGGAAAGGTGTATCTAAAATCTCAATCTGACTTGGCCAGATCATATAAGTCAAGAGTACTGATCTTATATTATTACATTTCCTCTGAAATCGTCAACAATTTTAAGTGGCAAATGAAAGTTGTTTTCATGGAATCAATTAGTACAGTATAAAGTTGTCATAGCTGTACAGATAGTAAATAACCAGAAATGTTCAACCTATTGAAGAAAGAAGCAATTGGCAGGAACACCATCAGGTTATAGGCACTTGACATTTTTATAACAGCTCTTGCCAGTTCTAAAATGAAACAATGAGCAATCGTTAATGTGAAGTTTCCATGACATGGAGCTATCCTGCAAACAACTTCTTCTTCATAAGGTAATGCAATAAATTTACTAAATGAAGCCTTTTAGTCTCAACAGCAAATGATCAAATTCAGTTTCGAGTCACACCAAGCTAAAGATGAATAGATAAAGTTAACAATGTTGTGTACATGAGCACAATAAACAATTTATTGAGTCTCCTTAAAGGATATAAAGTACCACTGCCCAAGCAGGGTAAACAAACAGAAGGACTATGCCAACAGTATTGGATACGCCATGAGCTTTAGTGAAGGCATTTCTGAATCCGCCAGAGGCCCGGATGTGCTCTTGTAGTAAGTAACAAGCAATGACCAGACATATTGCCACACCGATCCAGCTATTCCTCAAGGTACTTGCAAAAAATGCCGGAGCCACCACTATTAGGAGTATCAAAGCAGCTGGCATTTCCAGCCAATCTGTAATAAAGCTCGAATAGTAAGACGGAGCATAGGGGGTTTAAAGATCTTGTTCTATTTGCTTAGACATATACCTAACAACATACTTGTTTGGATACCAGAATAAAGAAGGTGAAAATGAATGTTACTATTGCTCAAATGTTGATGGCAATGCAAAGGTCATAAGCTGACAAACTTCAAGTCAACGTAAAAGTCTGGAGCTTTTCTTTTTTCCTTTCCTTGTGCCTTTAAGATGAATCCAGGACCATGAGGCACTATTTGACTACAACTCAACCTCTTAAAATAGAAGAATCTATCATTTTACCTGGGAAACGTCTTGGGAAGAAAAGACGCAATACAACAGCAATCAAAGCAATCCATTTTCCAACCTCTCCCCTGCAAAAAGTTAACAAGAAAAAGAAAAACTCAATAGTGAGAGAGGGTGGGAAGAAGGTCAACCTGAGTGTCACTGAGAGAATGAATATTCACCTGAATATATTGAACAGAAGTGAAGGAAGAGTAAAGAAAATGTAAGGAATCAATAAGCCGGTAAGAATATTTGTTCTCCAGTTTGTTCTGTCCAAGATCAATAAATAGCTGCAGAAGTGGACACGGAGTAGCTTAGGCTAAGCTCTAAAGGAATATAATTGAAGACATATTCACCTGAGACCATGACAACTAAAATGAAATGGGAAAGGTGATAGATCACAGATCCCAAGTGATGAATTTCAGATCATAACCCGATTCTTCTGTCAAAACTATACAGTGAAGACTGGATAGTTCTGTTAATATAGTAACCTAAAACAAAGACTAACTAGAGTAGAAAAAGTAAGGACCCTTATAAGAATGAATACATTAATTCATGTTCTGAACTTCTTATCCTTTCGAAACAGATCAAAACTCAATTATCATATGAAAATGAATATGGTTTTTCAGATATCAGAACTGAGAGAACTCTCAAAGAAATACAGATCCTATTATACAAATGCAAAGGAATATAGTAGTAAAAGCATACATAGCAGCAACAGCAGCGACCCATTGAAGAAACGTTGTCCCAAATCCCAACCCACCAAGCTTTATAGCATGATTAGCCAGTCTCCTAGCAGCAAAGGTAAAGTCTTTCCAATCAGAAGAAATCAAGTACAAAGCTTCCTGATCGCTTCTCATCTCCGAATAACTCTTCTTTCCCATGTCTCGATTTGACTAGCTAACTCCCACAAACAATAATGCACAAAGCTCCAAGCTTTGACTCCAGCTCTTAACTTCAGACAGAGCAATATCAAGTAGCAAACAAACAACTGTAAGATAACGAGACACATAACATAAAGAGACAACCATAGAGTTGACTGTCTGGTTTGGCTATGGTTGAGTCATACAGACTGTCAGATACTGATACTCTGTAGTGCCACGTCGATACCAATCAATTCTATTATTTAATTGCAAATTATACAATTCTGTCAGAGATTTAGGGTTTTTCTAGTCTAATCATTTCGCTATCTTTCATTTGGTCCCACGTTATCTTTTAAAGACTTCCTTCGGCTACTGTCGGCATATCCTAGAGAGTTCTACGCTTCAAATCTATAAGCAAACGTATAATGATTAATAAAACCACAACATTGAAAAATGGGAACTTTCTTTTATGGTTTCATAAATTTTAGAAAATCATTTTAATTTTTGAAATTTTAAAATTTAAAATTATTTTGAAGAAATAATTCCTTAAATTTCACTTAAAAAATAACGATAAAATTTAAACGGAATTAACAGAACTGAATAAAGCATCGCTAATACTATAATTTAATTTAACTTTTAAACTCTACACGAATCAGTTTATTTTAATTTAATTTAAATGTAAAATTATTATAATAAATTATTAATTAAAATAAGTTTTAATTATTTTGGTTCAATTTTAAGAATTGTATTAAATTGTTATTAGTTTATATATAATATTCATGCCATGTGTACTATGCCATTATTTTTTAATCAAAATTTAAGAAAATTTTAAAAGGTTATAAATAATATTTTTAATAATTTTTAAATTAATTTTTTTAAAAAAAAGTTTAGCAACATAAAAACTCTATGTCCTTTACCTAATAATTTTTTCTTTGCTAATACAAATGTACTTTTACATTTATAATATGAATGGCATTGTCCATGATATTTCGGGATAAGCCCAATAGATCCTGAAATTGGACTCTTAATTGTGCTTTATTGGCTTCATCTCATTGTCCTTGTTTTAGTTTCAAACAATATTTGATTAATCTATGATTATGTATAATTAACTCACAATTTTGTAGATAAGCAACAAGAATCAGACATTTTCAGTTCTTAAACTTCTTACCCTTTCATGTGCAATCATATGAAAAGTGTTTAGGGAACATAAATGGTTATATGTTGGATGATTATTATAACCTTCCTATGCCTTATAATTCTGTCTTTATGTATGTATTGATGAACTAATCTTCAAATTAGATTTGGAATACATAATTGAACTAACCAACAATCAAGGGATCAAGTGAAGATTAAATTCAAGTACACATATCTATAATATATCAAGCATAATATAAGGATAAATATGCAAATTCATGATAATAGTCTTTTAACAGTAAAATTCAAAGGCGTCGACACTTTACCAGTCACCATGCACACACTCCACACTTAAAACTAAGATTGAGTTCATCTTTCAACCTTAATTTCTATGTGACATGACATATGGGATTCTAGTTTATGATCGTGTAAAATGTGTCTGTAATCCATTTGAATGAAACATGTCAAAAGATCTATACTTCGCAACCATTCAAGAACTCTTGATGATATTAATCATCGTCGTGAAACACATGAGAATGTTTGTGTATAACTTTGAGCTTATCTAACATGTTTTCTCAAAATCATATCTCAACAGTTTTTTCCCATCTCTAGTTACCAGAATTCCAAGACTTCACAAATATATATTGGATAAACAAAATGCATTATGGTCGATATTAACTTGGGTTCATGAATTAATCAAGGCTAAAACATTGACATATCTGGCGGTGGCCCATATAATGACTGCCATGAAATTGGTATCAGCCATCGACCACCATCATCACCTGAAAGAAGACATTAGTAAAAGTCACTATTCATTTAGTCGTTTGTGAATTAAACACGCGATGAAATAGCATCGCCGGTGATGTTACAACAGAAACAGTGAAATAACATTGAAAAGTGTAATTTGACAGAAAATGAGGTTCAAGTTCCACAATGGCACATTGTCCAGAGCAAAAAAAGCTTCTAAAGAAGAAAATTCCTTAAGGAGATGATCGAACTCACCATGACCACCAATAGGACCCAAGCTTGAAAGTTTGGATGCTGCCTCAGCTAGATGAAAAGCATCAGATATGTTGTCTCCTTCGGAGCAATAACATAACAAGCACGTAACTTTCAGACCCTTAGCCTGATTGAAAAGCCCAGAATCTCTAACAAGTTAATTCCAATAGATGATATAAAGAATAAACTGACAGAAGAACCACAATTCCTGCAAACTTAAATGTCCTCTAAACAGAACAATTAGCCGATAAGAGGAATATTAAATGTGTTGGTCAAAATAGAAGTACTATAACAACTCTTTTCAGTGAAGATAGTGATGAATGCAACGCTAAGTGTGACAATTCACTCAACTCTTTGCAGTGAAGATAAAGATGAATGCAACGCTAAGTGTGACAATTCACTTCTAAAGTACATCCATGTATGGGAAGTGATCTAGAATCAGAAGAAAAAGCAGCCAGAAAGCAATTGAATATGACCAAGAGACATTTTTCTACATAAAATTACAAAAGCAGTATGAAATTGTAAATAAAGCATGACATGCATATAGTCCAAATGAGGACATTTGCATAATTATCCTTCTCTTTTATACTAGGAAAATAATACCTTTAAACAAGAAAAAAGCGCTGCAAAAGGTAAACTTGGGTAATAATCTTCATCTTCCAGTTCATCTTCGGAAAAGATATTATCCTCAACAGCTTTTCCTTCAGCCAAGGTGCTAAGGTATTTCCAAGATCTCTGAGCAGGGTCATATTCCTGAAGTCTTTTCCATCCAAGTTTCTCACAATAATCATCTGTTCCATCAGCATTCATGCTCGAAAGGTAGTATATCTGCAAACCACTAATTTGATAGCCAAAAAAAATCACAATCACACTACGTTCAAGCCACTGTTACAGGCAAATAGAATGATTCCATAATCAAGCTCCAAATATATAACTACTTTGACATCTTCTATCTTTAAAATTTCAAGAAAGGAACATGTTACAATCTCAAGCCACTTAAGATACTAGCAGCACACCAAGCATATCCACAGCTTGATAATCTTTTACACAGTCAACCACAAAAAGGAACATGTTGTGAAGTTTCTAACCAAGAAAAACTAAACTCCAAAATTATTGATCATTTGAACTGGTGATGGGGAAAGCATAGTTGCCGTGAGATTGGGGAGCTCCAACTGACAATGCAGGAAAAATTACAAATTTGTAATGCTAATAATCAAACGATAAATTTAAAGTAATTCCCCAAATACCTTGACATGTCAATATTTCGCCATCTTCCAAAGTCTAAGCTAGAGAGCACGACGACATGCTTCTTTCCACTAGCAGCAGCAAAATCTGCTACGTTCTTAGCAAAATCAACCATCCTCCCCTATTAGTAGGAAACCATTACTAGTTAACATAACTTAATAAGCCCATGCTCTTAAGAAAGTTGACGTACAAACAAATTTCCAGATCCTTAATGAGCTAGTCCTCTAAAGTGAACAACAACCACACAAATGAAAGACATAAAAAAAGGCATTGAAAACTTCATCCTCCATGATCTACTAAAGCATTAGTATGTGTACTGGCCAACATAATATCTCAATATCTCATGAACATAACCAAACTCTCACTGTAGCAATATCATAAGAAACTACTAGCTTCAAATCATTACCTTAATAACAGGAGACCGTTGTTAGACAAAAGTTAGCGACTTGGCCTCCGATTCATAAGCTACAAAAAAATTGGAAAAAAAAATTGACTAATCAACTAAACTGCGAGCTCACCACAAACCTAAAATAAAAACTGAGATTGATCTCTCGTACCTTCTAGAGGAAGAGTGAGCTCGCCAGTTGGGGTCGGGCCATAGGCATCGTTTCCGACGCAGGGAAGAATGTACGGATCGTCCAAGTAACCGATTCTCTCCGCTCTCGTCGTTGATACCAGTAGATCAACCGCTAGCTGTCCGACGTTTCCTGTGGACAAGGCAGGCTAATGCAAAAGTAGAAAAAAAGAAACTCACTTTCTGTTTGGTTGGCAGGAAAGATTCCGGGAAAATGAAAAAGAAAAATGTACCAAAATTAATGTAGAGGACTCTTCACGGAGCCGCTTCCCTTCTTCTGGTACAAACTCCATTTTCGTTCGTTTTCTTTTCCCTTCACCGTACGATTTCAATCTTCTGTTTTGTTCTTCCGGAGACTTGAGGAACAAGAAGTCGGGTATTGGGCTATGCCTTTCAAAAGTGTCCATTGGGCTCCTTCAATTAGGGCAAATTTGGGCTCAATTAGCGTTTCTTCCTCGCCTCTCGTTCCACAGCTACGTCATCCGCCTTTGCAATAAGGTGTTTGACTCTTGTGTTTGAGGGATTAATTAATATTCATTAATTCTACACTTAATATTAAGTAATTTTCATGAATTATTATAAAAATATTATTATTAATTATTAATAAAATTTATTTTATTAAATATTATTCTATTCTATTCTATTTAATATATTAATTCTATTTAATATAATATTATAACTTAGTCACAATTGGTATTATGAAAAATTATTGAGAGTATATTAAATAGTATATATTTATTACTTTATGTTCCATCATAAATTCTTCAAAGTAGAGGTTTCTTATTTTTACTGTTTAGAATGAAACGAAATGTTATATGAAACTTGCCGTTTTCATCTTATTTCATTACATTTTATTATAAATTTTTTTTTAAATAATAAAAATATATTACATTTCATCCCGTTTCATTATAAAACTCTCAACTAAACAATCACTTAATTTTATATTGAGTCAAACTAAGTGCGTCAGGCGAATCTATTTTTAACATTGATATTAGATATGCAAGTTGTTGGTGAGACATGAGATGATGGCTAATGGCGACGGTAATGGTTGTATCACGAGGTGCTTGGTTGATAGATTTAGGAAAAAGTTAATGGTATGGAATGAAAAGTGAGTAGTTGGTTGTTGATTATGATTATAGAGGTAATAGTTTGATATCTCACTTTAGGAAAATCCTCCATACCCTTATTTAGTAAAGGAATGAAAATCATTCTTTAGTAGAGACTCATTTTATTAATTAATTGAAATATAATTAATTAATTAATTATAATTAATTATAATTAATTTACAATATAATTAATTAAAATAATAATATTAATTAATTAGGTAAATTATAATTAGTTAAAATATAATTCATTCATTAATTAAAATATAGTGATTAATTATTTAATTAAAATATAATTAATCAAAATAAAATAATTAATCAATTAATTACTATAATTATTTAAAATATAATTCATTTAATAATTAAAATATTGTAATTAATTAATTAATTAAAATATTATTATTTATTAAAATATAACTAATTAAAATATAACTATTTATTAATTAAAATATAATTAATGACAATATAATAAATTAAAATATTATTATTATTTTTTTACAAACCAACCACTATCAGTGGTAACGGTAATCATTCTTTTCTCTTAACCAACTATCATAATTATAATAATAATATCCATTCTCATTCCTCACTATATTTATTCTCATTTCTATTACCATTCCTTCATACAAACCAACCGTCCCCTCAATTCTTGCAGGGAGTAAGGTTTGGGCTTAGGTTGTCATCAGGGTTTCCGTTTTCTAAAGAAGATGACACCCTATTTGATTGTTAATATTATTTCGTGTTTCGATTAATTGAATTCAAATGAGGTTAGGGGTAATTCAATATGTCAACCCGTATCTCGAACCTACAACTAGAAGGTGATATCATATCTGCTTATCACAGGAGTTAGCTTAGCTAGCTAGTAAGGTTGAAGAAGATAGTGACATGTCTACAGATTACAATAATTGATCTTTCTGTCTATTTAGGACCTGACATTTTAATGCAATTTGTGTTGGGAGCTGGCACGCTGGTAGATAAGAAATTCAAAGTCAAATATCCTGATTAAAGTATTATCCAAAGGTAATCAAATATGATTATTTTGAGCTATCAATTCATTAATCAGGAGTTGGTGGAGCTGATATTTTTTTTCTTCTTTTAGTTTCCCGAAGACATATATGGGAAGAAGTGTTTGACACTGTCTGCTCTCATATGTTTGTTGTTCTAGGTTATGGCCAAAACGGGCCATACCCATATGTGTTAGCCATCTGTCCTGCACTAAAAGTGGCTAGAACTCCTTGATTTGGTTATCAACAACACCACTTGGCAGTCCCCATAGCTGTTTAGGTTGCTTTAGATTTTTTGTGATAATACTATGCTCTACAAAAGAAAGCCACTTGTGCTCCACTACAAGAGATAAGACATTTAGTGACAACATTTTTGTGACTAAATATTATTTCGTCACATATACGAGGTTTTTTTGTGACAAAACAAATTATTAACGCTATTGTTTGGATTAATTGTGATGAAATATTTTTTGGTCACTAATACAATGGTAATTGTGTCAATTTAGTATCTTTCACAATTAAATTGTCACTATTAATATATTAATAGTGTCAATTTTTCTTTTATCACTAAGTTCTGTCACTAAAAGCATATGCAATTTGGCGCCAAAATAATTTTGGCGGAAATGAATTGTAATTATGAAAAAACATATATTGGTAACTAATATTTTCCATTTGTTGTGACATAACATAGTTTGCCCACTAATATTTTTCTCTTGCTGTATCGAAACGGTTTACCGTCACACGATATTTTACTTTTTGTGACGAAAACTTTTGTGAATAAAAATTCAGTTAGTTAGTGTCTACTTAATATTGTCACAAAAACCTAACTATCACTATGGTTAGTACTATTCATAACGTAGTGACAATTTTTTTGTAGCTAATTATTATTTCTTTACAGATATGAGTTTTTGGTGGCAAAACAATTGATTGACACTATAGTTTGGATTAATTGTGACACAATATTTTTTGGTTACTAATACAATGGTAATTGTGACAATTGAGTATCTTTCACAATTATATTGTCACTATTAATATATTAATATTATCAAATTTTCTTTTATCATTTAGTTATGTCAGTAAAAGCATATGCAATTTGGCACAAAAATAATTTTAGTGAGAATGAATTGTAATTGTGACAAAACATATGTATATCACTAATATTTTCCATTTGTTGTGACAAAACATAGTTTGGTCATGAATTTTTTTCTCTTGCTGTGACAAAACGGTTTACTGTCACACGATATTTTACTTTTTGTGACGAAAACTTTTGTCAACAACAATTCAGTTAGTTAGTGTCTACTTAATATTGTCACAAAAACCTATCACTATTGTCACTACTATTCGTAATATAGTAACAACTTTTTTGTGACTAATTGTCATTTCTTCACAGATATGAGTTTTTTGTGGCAAAATAATTGATTGACACTATTGTTTGGATTAATTGTGATAAAATATTTTTTGGTTACTAATATAATGGTAATTGTGTCAATTTAGTATCTTTCACAATTAAATTGTCACTATTAATATATTAATAGTGTCAATTTTCTTTTATCATTAAGTTCTGTCACTAAAAGCGTATGCAATTTGGCGCCAAAATAATTTTGGCGGGAATGAATTGTAACTGTGACAAAACATATATCGGTAACTAATATTTTCCATTTGTTGTGACATAACATAGTTTGCCCACTAATATTTTTCTCTTGCTGTGTCGAAACGATTTACCGTCACACGATATTTTACTTTTTGTGACGAAAAATTTTGTGAATAAAAATTTAGTTTGTTAGTGTCTACTTAATATTGTCACAAAAACCTAACTATCAATCACTATGGTTAGTACTATTCATAATGTAGTGACAACTTTTTTGTAACTAATTATCATTTCTTTACAGATATGAGTTTTTTGTGGCAAAACAATTGATTGACACTATAGTTTGGATTAATTGTGATGAAATATTTTTTGGTTACTAATACAATGGTAATTGTGACAATTGAGTATCTTTCACAATTATATTGTCACTATTAATATATTAATATTGTCAAATTTTCTTTTATCATTTAGTTATGTCACTAAAAGCATATGCAATTTGGCACAAAAATAATTTTGGTGGGAATGAATTGTAATTGTGACAAAACATATATAGATCACTAATATTTTCTATTTGTTGTGACAAAACATAGTTTGGTCACGAATTTTTTTCTCTTGCTGTGATAAAACGGTTTACCGTCACACGATATTTTACTTTTTGTGACGAAAACTTTTGTCAATAAAAATTCAGTTAGTTAGTGTCTACTTAATATTGTCACAAAAACCTAACTACTATGGTCACTACTATTCGTAATATAGTGACAACTTGTTTGTGACTAATTGTCATTTCTTCACAGATATGAGTTTTTTGTGGCAAAACAATTGATTGACACTATTGTTTGAATTACTGTGATGATTTGTTTTTTGGTCACTAATATAATGATAATTGTGACAATTTAGTATCTTTCACAAATAAATTGTCACTATTAATATATTAATAGTTTCAATTTTTCCTTTTTCACTAAGTTATGTCGCTAAAAGTATATGCGATTTGACGCCAAATAATTATGACGGGAATGAATTGTAATTGTGACAAAGCATATATTTGTCACTAATATTTTCCATTTTTTGTGACAAAACATAGTTTGTTCACTAATATTTTTCTCTTGCTGTGACGAAACGGTTTGCTGTCACACGATATTTTACTTTTTGTGACAAAAACTTTTTTCAATAAAAATTTAGTTAGTTAGTGTCTACTTAATATTGTCACAAAAATCGAACTATCACTATGGTCACTGCTATTCATAATTTTTTTGACAAAAAATTTGGTTGTCACTTGATCAACTTTTTGTTACAAAAGTTATTGTCAATAAAAACATAACAAATTAATGATAATTATTTCTTGTTATAATAACATATTAAAAAACCACTCTAATGATTAATTTTGTCATTATTATACGAATTTTAGGGATTAGAAACTACTTGTCACATTTTTTCTTTAATATTATTATTTGCAAACAAATTTAAATATTTTCTTATAAAATATTCAAACTACATATATTGATAA
>JAOTBA010000099.1:122514-141670 GCA_025629845.1 Erythroxylum squamatum
TATGTTTTTTTAATGATATGATTTATTATCAATTAATATATACTATTTAATTATTTATTATTAATTAAATCTATTATTAACAATATATATTTAATTATTAATAATTTTATTTAATAAATTAATTCAATTTTATAATTAATTTAAAAATAGAATAATTTTAATTTAAAAAAATTTCACTAATAATTAAAAATAATTTAAATAAAATATCCATTATTAAATTATTTGTTTTAATGATATATAATAATTTTAACTAATAATTTTCAATAAATATTATATAAGATACTAAAATAATATTTTATTTATTTATTAAAGTAATTTATCTTTAAGTTTTATATAATATTTAATTATTAACTAAAATCAAACAGCTTCTAAATTTTTTAGAATAAAAGATATAATTTTTCTATATATTTCAAAAAAATTAAATTTTAAAATTTTTAAAATTTTAAAAAGTTTTAGTTTTGTAAAAGAGCCCGTTCTCTTAGAATTCAGTAGAAAATAATGACAACATTAACATTATTTATTAATAAATTAAAGATTTTCTATCGGTCTTTAAATTTAAACTAAACTAATTAAATATTATAATTATCTTAAATTATTAATTTCAATATAAATAAATTAATTTAAATTTAATTTAATTAATTTCGATATCACATTTAACCTACATATCATATCTGTATCGCACGTATTTTATCATTATTAGTTTCTTTCAAAAAACTTGACAGGTTGTATCTTTTATTAGTTATTTATCTTACTCACATTCCTTTCTCATTGACTGACAGTTTGGCCGAGTGGTCTAAGGCGCCAGATTTAGGCTCTGGTCCGAAAGGGCGTGGGTTCAAATCCCACAGCTGTCATTCTGTGTGTGCCTTTTGGTTTTAAGTATTTCTGAACCCTGACACATCCAAAAACTTCACAGGATTTATTAGTTTTTTGTTCGTAAAAATTTTCCCAAGTTTGATTTTGAAAGTCAAAAACTAAAACAAAAGATCCAAAAGCTTTTATGGGGTATCCTGGTTTGGTTCTATAGCATTAGACATTCTTAATCACCAGCTATGTTTTGTAACAAAGACAACAAAACCAAATTTTGTTCACGTTCTGCAAAATAACGTGACTAGCTTCATATACATGGCTCAAAAATATCTTCTTTCAGAGGATAAATTACAACAGATGGATAGGAACAAAAACTATCAAAATGTTCTCTTTTCAGATATTTTGAAACATCTCTTCTGTATGTCTTTACATAAGTGATTTGACATAATTAGGTATCTCAGAGACACAGTTCATTGGATAGTTTCAGACAGTGATTAGTTGTTTCTGTTTGGTTTGCTGTCAACTTTTAGTTCCACAGAAGATGTCCTCCAAATGACAACCTCATCACAGTTCTGATTTATTGGTATTACTTTGGTTTAATCTTACATCTAACTTCATTTCGACCTACTTGAACATGATCTGTTTATCCTAAAGCTAACAGCTCCATTTCCAGTTTGCAATTCATAAGAACTTGAAATTCATATGTTCATTACACCAATACAGGACATAGCACAAGATAAAAACACAAGCAAAAGACTGTTAACGTAGTTGCAAGTAGCAACTCTCTCCCTAAGCACTCAAGAAGTCAACAAGCATTGAAAGGGAAGCCTCAGAAATTGCGAACTTAGGTGATGACTTGACTCCCACGGTTTGCAATAACTCAGTAAAACTCCTCCTTTTCTGTACATGCCCCCCAACCTTGACAGGCTCAGTGATTGTGGGGTTGGAGTCTTTTTCACGTAGCTTGGCAAGCTCACTAGTCCAAATATCAATAAGTGCAGACATAACTGATCAAAAAGGAATCTTCCACTTTTGAAGACTCAAGGGAAGATAATATCAGAGTGACTAAGAGACAAGTAAGATATTTGAAGGCTTTGAAGGTTTGAGATGTTGAGAGGGTTTGGTTTGATGGACTTTATATAAGAAAAGTTGAGCAGTGGTTTTGTTGGTTACCAAGTAGACATGTATATCTGTTTGCCCCACTGGTCCCTAAAGTCAACTTCATTGTTTGTTTCCAATGGAATTTGTGAAAACTGGGGCAAGTTGGTGGTATTTGGGATTTTTTATAATCTAGATACAGGCCCCACAGGTTCTCCAGGATTTTGGTGGACGTGCAAATATCTGTTGGCGTTTCAGAATTTCCTGTTTCATCAGATACAGGGGGCATTGACCTGTTTTTTGCCTTTTGTTTTACTTATCTCCTCTTTTTTCCAATCTTATCATCCGTGGAAAAGATACTTTTAAGAGGGTTCTAAAGATTAATTGGCTAGAGCAGAATAGAATAAAAATGTGTGATAAAGAACTCAAGAGATATGATTTGGAATGTTGGTAAATATCCAACCAATAATTACAGAAACATACTACAGATGCTTTTCATGCTACGTAGCCAGAAATTTGACTTGGAGACATCATAAATTCGTACATACTAGCTAGCTCATACTAAAAATATACAGGCCCAGGATGAAAAAGGAGACAGTTGGCACCAGAGCTGGGACAAGGCCAAGTTAGAGACTTGGGTGTGATTTGGCAAATGATGTACTAGCTTCCATTAAAAGTTGAACCTGGATACTTTGATTTGCAACATAAAAGCATTTCAGGAACAATGAAATTTTAGCATCAGATCATTGATGAGTCGAATATCATGATAATTGGCAAATGAGATTCTTCTTGCAGGCACATCTTGGAGATTAGCAGTGAAGTGATGAATTGTAACCCTCTTGGCAGCAGATGTCATGCATATCACACATGATAAGGTTGTGATTAATGGAACAAACTTTCATATGGAGGCTCCGCTTGTATTGCTTCAGGCATAGTCCTCTTCAGCAAAAACTCTTATCTTCTCCAAGCTTTAGGCTACGTCCTCTGAAAAAGGTTGAATTCCTTAAAAGGAAACCATGGGCTGAACGCACACAATGGTCGGTGCCGTTCGAAATTTACCAATCACCAAGCAGGAACGATTCCCACGACCGTACTCGTAACGGGGAATCGATGACACTGAAGCCAAAAGAAGAGGCTTCCATACATGGGGTGATACCATGATACCCATGTAGCCACAAGGCTGACCAAGAAGTGTCATGAGCAAATGGAATTCCGCACAAATGCTCAACACTCCTTAGATTCAAGTCCACCGACTACACACAGGTTCAAATCCATGGGGTCCAACCTTCATACATGTTGCAAAGATTATCTATGCTCATCGCTTGCTTAAGTAGATAATCCACTTGCTCCCCAATGCTAATGTCTCTGAGACAAAATATTTGGTTTGTTGGAGAAAGAAAAGGGAAAATATAACTAGTCTATACGAATTTCAAAAATAATCCAGGATTTAATATACACTAGGTACCTGTTGTCAGCAATATCTCCACCATCTATTTTCATCTCAACTCGCTTTAGCACTGACATTGCATAAGCATTTTTACCTATAAGATTCACAAAAAATACGAAAAAGAAAATCAGAATGCAAGTCATTTCAGTCTCGGATATAGTAAACATGACCTAAAGCATAAAAGCCAGTATATTGGTTATCGCATTAGTAGGCTATTATTTGCCTGAAAAACACCCAAAGACAAAACAATAACACAGCAATATAAGTAATCAACACATACTAATAATAGATTGTTTGATTCATTAGCAATTCTTTTGTCAGTGGACACTCCTTGAAAGCAATGAAAAAAATTACGTAATAATAGGGTAACTCACAAGAAAAGTTTACATTGGATGAAAAGTTTATACACTTAGTTGGTCTCTAAAGAGTAGAGGTCAAATCACAAACTTTCAGAGAAAATCATGCTTTGATGTGAACAACTTGCTGGTCTCATAAGAATTAACTTCAAACAGTACTTATTTGTGTGTGATTGCTTTCTTGGTTTGTTGGATGTTTTATGTGAAAACTCAACAACCAACTAAAAACCTCCCTAGAAAACTTTAGTGGCCATGAAGGCGGGAGTGAAGTGCAAGGGCAATGACTCTTAAAATTGTCCACATAAGGGCAAGAAGGCAAGGCGTAGAACAGCAGATCCCTCTTCATCGGCTACCCTCCCACTGGTTGGCACGATCCCTCCCCTGGTGGTGTCAAATCTCCGAGGAGAATCTCAAAGGAACATAACAAAAGTGTGTTCTTGATTTACATTACATGAAATGCACAAAAAATACATATTAAAGCATCAAACAGTAAGTGAAGAGCCCCAGAACCAACATTACCTCTGGTAACTCGACCGCCACTCGGAAGAGCAGGTTGAGGAGCTTCATGATTGTTATCTTCAATCTTAATTTTGTTTACTGAGGCTGTCTGATCATCTTTAACCTCAATCCTTTCTACATCCAGAGGTTGTGAAGACTCTAGAGGAATGGCTATAACTTTACCATCCGGCGATGTCATAGTTATTGCATGTTCATTTAACTCATCAAATGTTGTCATATAATTGAGTTGACCTGTTTTCACTTCCTCATGCCTAGATATGGGCTCATCAAAATTTGAGGTTTCTTGATAATCAGTTTGAGAAGATATAATAGAACTGACCAAATCAGTCCTTGCCATGCTTTTAGATCCATGAGCATCAATCATTTCTGCTTGATCAATGCAGTCATCTGGTAGACTTGCTCCAGGGGAGATAATCTCCGATTCTGAGTTACTATCATATACACTATCTGGTGGGGATATCCATACTTGACCTTGCAAAGAAAGTTCAGGGTCACTCGGGAAGTCCTTGGTGCTCCACCCATCAGATTTGGATAGGCCACCTGTTTCTGTGTCACTAAATTCATTAGAATTACCATCTAGTTCTGGCCTTAACATAATAATTTCCTGTGAGCTTTCTTCCTGGCTTTCTCCAAGTCCTTCGAGAGCCTGTCAGGGAATAAAATCAGATATTTATTACAACCAGTAATCATGCTATAGTCTAAATATAGTAACATGGTCTTCAAGTCAGACTTTACTTTATGAAGATTGCCAGCATGGAGGCTTGCAGTTCTTGCAAGCTTTGTCATTATTGCATACAGTCCCTTTACAGCTGATGTCAATGGTGCTATTAGAGGCTTAAATTTGTCAATAGCCTCTCTAATTCTCAAACTATAAGACTGGTATATGGCCTGCCCATGAATTGGAGAGACGTCCATTTTGGTTTCTCTTTCTTTAGTCATAGCATCGTTCATAGCTGCGACATCCTTTGATAGGACTGATTCTAATGGGAGAAGAACTACATTTGCCTGCCAACAAGAGAACCAATGAGCTCTACTCGCCTGATTCTAAATGACCCTAGACCGTGCATACGGTTCAACTGTAATCAGTAAATCATCTGCTTAACATAAAGCAACTAGCATAATGAACAACAGAACAAAGTCTAGGTACGTTGCACCTCTGAAAGATCTTTCATAAGAGAATGATGTACTGCAGCAGCTTCCTTTCCCAGTGTATGAACATCGTGCAGATCCTCGGTTATTGCAAGGACCTAAAATGATAACATGAATTGCTTAAAAAACGCCAACCAAACATACCAAAATTACACATCAACAGGACCCTAACTAGAAAGCAAGACACGAGTCCCGGAGGCAATGTGGTAGGATGTTCATCATAAGCTACAAAAATAGTTTAGATCACTGGACAAAGAAATAATATAACAAAGAAAACAATAGTATCAAATGAATGCTTTTACACCTCTTCAAGCATGGTGCCAGATTCAGAAGTCAAAGCAGTCTGGCCCCTTGAGACACGAGAAAAAGCAGATAATGCGACACTAGCTTCATATGCACAGTCCTTCATTGAAAGAACAGTGTCTTGTAATTCACCTGTGCCAGACGAGATCAGCAAATTTAGTTGCATTACAACAAATGAAGGGATTGGACAATAATACACAGGCTTAACACGAAAGCAAAATTTCACAGATTTTTATAATGCAAGCTTGGTAAGCAAAAGGTACAAAGTATAATGGTATTTGGTACTCTATTTGCCATTACTTTTTACATAATGTTAATTGCATGAGGCATATTAGAGAGCTAGTATTCTTATGTTATGTGTCCTATATAGGAGTAATATTTATGTGTCTTATATTGGAATATTACTAGAAGCATATGCTTCTCTACAACTAAAAATTGACGGGCAGACCTATATAGTGTGACAACATTCTACTCACTCTCTTTTTCTCTCTGATTCTGACTTAGCAGATAAAGCTCAAGCAAGAAGCGATAGGTTTAGATTGTGCCAAAAGTTTCTTTTTCACATATTAGAGATTGATCGGAGATTCCCCATGATCTGCCCACTCTTTGTGCTTTCCCTCTCCTTTGTTATCAAATAATATTATGCAGTGTAATGTAAGCTAACAAAAATTTGTGTGGGCATTTCCCCTTGGTTAGAAAGCACGTTAACCTGAAGCTGACTGTGCTTTAAGTGATGCTATGCAGAGATCAGTTGTTGCCGAATACAAGCCATTGGAAGCTGCTTCCATGCTGCTTTGCGCTAGCTTCCACTCCTGCTCAGTGCCTGTCACAATAGCAACAGTAAATTCACAAGCTTAGTTGAACTTCAATCACCATAAGCCTAAAATATATATCAAGTTAGGGAGCATGGGAACACACGTGTGAAAGAGTGATAGGCAACCTCCAATTTGGTTAGTGCATTCAAGTAAGCTTGCTGCCATGTCCTGCCATCACCACCAGCTGTTGGTGGATGACCATCTCCTGCAATCTGAAAAATACCATCTCTTGATGCTTCGAACTCCAAAATTGACATGCAAATTTTTACAATATCTGAAGCCTTTTCCTTAGCTTCCCATAGCAATTGTTGCCGCCTCATCAAATGGTCGTGGAATTCAGGAGGAATTCCTGAAGTTTTGGCTGACGTGTGAGCAATACTATTGGAGTTTGAACTACCACAAGCCCATCCCATTGCTCTACCAAGTTGTCCTTCTGCCATGATAGAATTTTGCTCACAAGCTTGCAGACAGTCAACTGACCTAAGAATTTTTGTTACAGCTGACTGTATGCCGTCCAGCAACTTAGGTCTGCTGAGATTTAGTATAATGGAAGATAAATTATCCTCACTAGTAAGAAACTTCTGAAATGTGGCTCTGTTCTCATATGAGGGAGTCAATGCATCATACATCCATTCCAATTGGACAATTTCTAGGCTTGTCTTGTGAATAGCCTCTTTGAGTTCATTTACCTGTCTTTTCATGTCTAAAGCTGCTGATCTTGCTGCTCTAGCAGTTTCATGGGCATTGCAGTATTCTTCAAGTATGAGTTGGACTTTCCTCATAGCCCCACTGTCCTTTTTCATTTGACCAAGAGAAAGAGCCTTTGTTGTCTCTGTTAAAAGGTTCACATCCTCTGTTTCTTTATCTAACCAGGCCAAAAATGTAGGAGCAACTCGTTCTTTCAGGTAGCGGCCAACATGCTCTTGAAGTTGCAGCTCAAGCTTTTTCTTTATAACATTGAAAAGTTGATCGAACCCCAAATTTTGATCAGCAGATGAAACAACATCATGCATGCATGAATCAAGAAAAGAGTCCACAACGAAGATTTTCCAGATGAAAAATGACAGGTTATCCAATAGACCATCAAATTTCCAGATATACTCAGATAAAGAGTACCCAGACCTCATCAAATCTGCCAAACTTGAGAACTTATCTGAACGATAAGCAACAGAACCACCAAATGTTGACAACAATTTGTCAGCAGACTCCAATTCTGAGAAGGGCTTAACCAGCAGGGACAATAATGCTTTGCTTCCTAAAGCCTGTGGCTCCCTTGTCTCCTCAAATAGAGAATTAAAATGGGATTCAGAAGCAACCAATGTATGCTTTAGATCAGCTTCTCTCTTTTTGAGAGAAGAAGTTCGCATCTCTCTCTGGTTCCATGTTTGATGAAGTTGATCCAGCTGTGCTCTACAAGCTTCTTCTTGTGAGGCAAGCTCCTCGGCCTCTTCCCAAGAGAGATGATCCCTACCCTTAACAGCAGCTTCCTCAAGAGCTAACTGCTGCTCAGTAATTAGGCCAACTTTGACAAAGTAGTTTTTTTCTAATTCAACCAAGGTTGTCCTCTCTGCTTCAACCTCTAAAAGTTGCTCTAAAGCAGTGTCAATGGATCCCCGGATTTGTGAGATTAACCCAAATACATCCATTACTTCTGAATTTAATGCAACAGCAGATCTTATCACATCCAGTAAAACAGCTTCAATCATTTGGCCAATGAAGTTTCTACAAGAAAGTAAAGTGTTTTTGAATACCATGGCCCATTTTTTTTCAGAAGAGGAACTTTGACTGCCAAAATCTGTATCAATAGTGGGTATGACCTTGCCAATGAAGTCTTGTAATTCACCAACAAAGCCAGATAAAAGTACACATTTCTCTACTTGCTCCTCAAGCTCAGAGAAAATAGCTCCAAACCCATGATTTGCATTTATTCCCCCATCTGTATTGCAGAAAATTTCATGTATTCTGTGCTTAACATCATTATACAAGGAACTCACTGCTATATCTAACATAGATAACACCTTATCCTTCTTGTCCTCCAGCTCCCCTAGCGAACTTAAGTCCTTGGTGAGCTCATACGCTAATTTTCCTGATTGGTTGAAAAAATTGGCATCTTCTTTCCTCACAAGACCAACAGATTGCATGTACTTCAGGAAAGCAGATAGAAGGCGATCCTTGGCTTTTGTCTCTGTCTCCGAGCCAATAGAGTTGACAAGCTCAATACACTCTTCTTCAAGTTTACTTATCTCTGCCACATATTTCTCCACCTTGAAACAAAGATCATCATGAGTGTATCTAACAGAATCCATAACGTTCCCATGTGCTTTAGTAATAAGCTCAGTAGCCTGTCTTCTGGCAAGAGAGAGGATATCAGAGGACGGGGCATTTGCAGACATTTGTAACACTTGTGCCCATCCATGTACAGAACTAGTCGTAAGGTAATTCAAAGGTAGAATTCTTTGCAAAGCCAAAGAATATGCTTGAATATCACTTAGGGCAGATTCAAATCCATGGTCCAGTTCAGCTATAAGCTGGGAAACTTCTTTATCTATATCCTGGCATTGCGCTAGTGTGGGCTCAGGAACTATGGTCAATGGGACTCCTGCAACCATGACAGCTGATGTAAGAGATAAAGTATCAGCCACAGTACTCAGCATTATGCAGGAATTCATTTCCGCCAGTAGATTGCTTCGCAGACCGTCAAGGGTTCTTCCATGTTGATCTATCCATGTAGCAGCTTCTTGGGCCTTCTCAGCTACAACTGACTTGGCTTGTGTGAATTCTCGAGCATACATTTCAAATGAAGCACGAGTTTTCTCTGAATTACAAGTAGCTTCAGCAACAATCGACTTCGCAGATGTTTCGTGAAGAACAAGAGTTGATCTTTCTTGATCAGCCCGATGAAAAAGTGCAGACGCAACCTCATATTGATGTAGAGCATCAGCAAACCTCTGAGATACATTGTCCGTCAGCAATTTATGGTTCAAAATAAACCAAATTTTTCATGACTAAAAAGATTCAAGCAGGAAGTTTGTACCTCAAGAGCAGATTCAACCGCTGGTAATGTGGCTAATAGAAGGTCATGATGTTCCTAAATATTAGAAGAATAGAGTATTACTCATAAATAACATCAACACAGGGACCCAAAATCTAACAGAACCCTTGCATGCAAAATTAGAACTTCCAAGCTGCCACAAATGAAACTCAAGAAAACACATCATGCAATATTTGACAAAGCACTAAAGGCATTAATTCCAAGCATGTCAGACAGGCTTAAAAGTTAGCAAACTGGGAATACAGTTGACATTATGAATCTACTCAATCTTAGCATTTCATCGATAATATCAAAACCAGCACAATGTTGTACATGAAAGGTACAAAGCCAAAACTTTTATGAAAATTGAGTACCTGCAAGGGAACACGAATTTCTTGCACACGTGACGCAAATAAGCTCAAGCTGACTGCCAACTCCATGCCTTTTCTTTCTTCACCACCAATTGCTGCATCATCGTGCAAATCCCCTCGTGTCCACTCTACAAGTGGATCCCAAATGAACACCTCTAATAACATCAATATTATGTCCTTGTTTTTCCTTAGGACCCCAAGAACTGCTTCACAATTTGCTCTGAATGTACCTTCAACTCCAGTCAATCCTAAAGCAGCTTCTATCATTTGTGTAAGGCGAAATGGAACAATCTCTGGAACTTTTAGCCTTTTTCCTTTATCAAAGCAAACATTATAATCAATATGCACAACATCACCACTGCAGAAATCCACAAGAATGTTATCCAAATGTCTATCTCCTAGGCCCAGAATGTGACCCACCATACTCATTGCTGCAACACTTCCAGAATACCTGCTAACGGAAAACAGTCATCAGTATTCATGTAGAAAATATATTTCATAAGATCCACCATCCAACCCAAAACAGAAGAAATGATGTCAAATGCAGAATGTGCAATACTAAATCACCTTTCCCAACCGTCAGTTGTACAATCAAGGCTCTCACCACTTAATCTGTCAAAACCAGATATGTGAAGACTAAGTGGGAACGAAGAAATTAATTTTCCCATTATCTTTGCTTGATAGATTTTTTCTGATTTTATTTCTTGAAATTGTGGTTGACCAGAAAACTTCTTAGTCTAAAGATATAAAATAAGAAAAGAAAAGGTAAAAAAAAAGATGAAGAAAAGCACGAGAATGATAAATGAGGACATTGGAAAACAGAGGTTGCATTACTCACAGAAGTTACTATTCAACCAAGAAGATAAACAATGTACGGTAAAGGACAAATGACTCAAGGCTTTCTTACAAACAACTTGCTTCAAAACATTGTCAGTCAAGGTATTGATTTCAAAAAAGACGGGAACAAATACCAATTGTTTTGAAACACAAGTTCACAAGTTGTAGGCTTCACTGTACCACCCCATCAGTCAAGCACACTTAAGAAGTCAATTGGATCTCTTAACTTTGAAGCTTAAACAAGAGTGTGTAAGACAGCTTTTTCAGGGTTCCTCAAACAGTACCTTCTTAACTTTGAGCTAAAGGCTTTGAATCCTTCACTAGCACACCAGAGTTCTTGATGAAGCAGTTGTCTCGGAACCTCCTTCATTAAATCCAGAAGAACTTTCCGCTTGACATCATGTGGCCAATCTCTTCTGGAAATAACTCTTCTTATGCCCATTTCTTTAAGTGCAGGCATGATTTTACCATAGAACATATCACTTGGTCGGGGTATAGGTAAAGGAACAGAATTTTTTGTATTACCTGGAGCCATTGCTGAAAGTTGGGCCAGCTGCACACGGTTTTGCCAAGACTTAAAGATGCTGTAAATGCTTATCACATTGTCCACCCATTGAATTAGACCAGCACGACCACTAATAGGAGTTACAGAATAGTGGCGTATGCTAAGCCTATGAGTACGAGTTGCAGAAGATGAACGCAGGATACTGTTTAAAGTGTGAAGAAGTTGCATGATTCTGGCATCAAGACGTAGATCTTCTCCCCCTTTCAGGAGATATGTATACTTTTCACCATCTGAACCAAGTATAACAAGTTTTTTAGGTTTTGTCTTAGTTGACAAGATTGTAACTTGTTCTGCAAAAGAAGCAATTGTGACAATTCCCTGAAGGGTTGCTGGAAGACCACTTTCAGGTTCTGAAGCTAGGACTTCCTTCTCAAGACCTGGCATTGGAACATCAGAAGATGACAATAAAGCCAACTGGGGCGCAACTTCTCTCAAATATATTGATGACTTCCGCTGATAGGATGCCAGGGATGAAGCTATATCATGAAAAGGCTGCCACACTTCTGCAAGTGCAGTCACAGAAGTTGGAGCTGTCTTAAATTTTGAAATGGCCGATGTCAGTCGTTCCCTATACTCCTCATTGAACCACATTTCATGAGGTGTCTCAGGTTTCCGAGATGTTGAAGCGAGGCGACGTTCTAAAGCAACAACAATAGGAGCCATCATAGCTGAGTACTTGGCAGCATTAATCTTAGTTTTTTCATTCTCAGTTAAAGTAGGATTCTCAGCAATTCGTGTAGCTTCATCTTTAAGCAGATTTATGCGCCTCATCACATCTGAAAAAGAATCAAGTGAAAATAGCTCCATACACGATGTTCTCAGAAAATTTGAATATCAATCTAGAGAAAAATAACATGAATGCATACTTAACCAACCAATAAAATGTCTGCAAGATTTTAACACTGCAATTGCAGACAATTTTTTAAAAAATGGTCCCATTCATACACGTAAACTTGCCAATTCCTGTACCTCTAGCACACACTTCATAGTAATCCAACACAAATCAAGCCACATGCTATATAAATACATAAATATAAGTAGAAGCCAATTATGACACATAACAGGAGCAACAATGAACTTAGATAATAACGGAAACCTTAAAAAATTTATGATTGCAAACTACAGCTTACCTGCGTGAAGATCTTGAAGTGTGCTGAGCCACAGTTCCTCCCAAAGAACAGTAACATTTTCAAGTTCATTTATCATGAGTTGCACATCCTGAATTAGTCTTGGGTAAAACTCCCTCTGCATAATACAAGCATATGGTTAATTAAACATTTGATGTTCCATTTTACAACTAAGCTTCATTAAAACAAACTTTAGTATAGATGAAAAGCCAACAGAATAGAACCTCAAAGTAGAAAAGGAAATAAAGCTCATTATTAATGTTAAAGTACAAAAAGAACTAAAGTAAAGAATTAATTATCTTTTTCCCCATACAAAAAATTAAGAAAACTTTGACCTAAGCAAGAAAGTAAAGAAGCCCTTTCCAAATGCATAGCACTTCAAGCTCAATGACAAGTGCACTCAACATTTCCAACTCCTATAGGGGGTCTGATATAGACTCTCCCTTGTTATATCTTACTCCTCCCTCACTAAACCAATATACAGCTTGAACTTGACACCATTTTTCAGCTTGACAACTTCTAGAAGCTATCCCCTGCTCCAAACTTTTCATGCTACGATAGGACATACTAGTGTTTTCTCCCATACAAATCATTTTCAATTATCAGAAAGTTAAATTCAGGACATTAGTATAACAAATCAACAGAAAGTAATGTAACCAGTAAATGCATTTAAGATTGCTATAACTGACTAGAAGCACAATAAAGTCCCACTAATCAGTGGAAAGTTATTCATTACCAAACACTCCAAAATACAGAGCAACTCCTCTGATGGCTTCTCACCATAAGCATTTACATCAACTAGAGTCGGGTACACAATGGACCAAGGAGATAACTTAGCCAGCATCAGTATCACGCCCTCTAATTGCTTCCGAACTACTTGCTCAGGATGAGAACTCAAACGAGCAAACAATTGTGGAGTTACTTCCTACAATAGAAAAAGGAACAAGAACAAGAAATTAACCGACCACACAAACAAATAGCGAATCTCATCTGTGTGTTCATGTGCAAGAGAGAGGAGAGATAGAGAGAGACAGAGACAGAGAACAACTCTCACCTGCCATGGAAACAATGGAATGGTTGAAAGAGCAGGCCCAATGGTGTCTTTCAATTCAACCCCATAATTAAGGAGGATGTGGAGGAGATACAAAGTAGCCCTCAAAGTATAGCTAGCAGATTTGGAATTCAATGACTCGCTATTAGTGCCAGTGAACTGGAAATTAGAAAGCTGTACAGATGAATATCTAAGAAACTGCATGAAACCATATGCTGCATGTCCGAAGAGATTCACTCTTCTCCTCCTCAGTGACCACCAAACATTAACCAAATCATCAATTGCAGATGAAAGTTCTCGTTCTTCAAAAACAGCACAATAACATTGTAAGGCACTTTGCAACTGATATGTTAAAGTAACTGAAAGAGGCTCATTACTGGAGTTTTCAGCACCAGGCGCCCCAGCTGCATCTTCAATTATATTTATTACTTGAAGCATCAAAGCGTTCATAGGACTGTTTTCTATGGGCTCCTCAAAATCAGGCCAAAGCTTCCCTTCCCCGCCTTTGTTATCACAATCATCACATGAATTTTGAAATAGCTGCAATATCACATATTGCACTCGTTTCCTCTCATCTTCAGTCAAATTAAATCTGTTTGGCAAGATTTCCTCATGAAGTATGGGAGAAAGGGAGCATGAAGAGAGGACATTTTCGTGTGAGGTAAGGAGAGAGCATTTAGCCTGATTAAAACACCAAGATGCATAAGAAATCCATGACTTGCCCATTCTAGGGCAAAGTTTTGTTGACAACTTAGTGGCTGTGCCCACGATCTCTTCAACAAGAATATGCAGTGTAGATTTAGAGTTGCTCATCTCAATGTCGACAGCATGTCCACTGTTTCCACCCGAAAATTTGTTATCCATGCTAAAATCTGTTTCTACTTTGCAGATCACATTTTCCAGAAGCAGATCTGGATAATCCCTCCGCAACCAGTCTGAGAGTTTCAGGCATGCCTTAGCCTTCAAGACAGAATCAGCTGCCTGAGAGATTATGGATTCAGGTGAAACAAGACAAGGGCGTACAAATGACCAGAGATTTGCAAATGCATCTTCATACTTTTTCTCAGCATGCATAAGATGGAAGTCCTCAAAAAGCAAATTCGAAAATAGAAAATCACGATGTCCCTCCTCAGGACAACTGGGAACATGATCTCTTAGATAATTGATAAGGCGGTTTGCCAACATTAAGTTACCCTGTTTGCGGGCTAAACTTGACAAACTCAAACAAAGCTTTAGAGTCGCCAGAGAATTTGGGAAAACAGTTTGGTAAACCCGAAAAACTTTTAACCACTGGTTGCAATCTTGTCGAACTCTGTTTATAAGAGATTTTTCTGATTCAATATACAACGTTAATATTGATGCATGTTGTTTAATACTGGCCTGTGTTCCATGAAGCTTGTAACCTTCTTCAAATGAAAAGATGCAATGCAACTGAGTAGCATATGGTGCTGCCTCAGCTAAACCATCAAGAGGCAAAACAGCCAATATTTCCTCCAGCATTAACTTAGACTTCTGAATTTCATGCGGCAACATATCTGCCTTTCCCTCAAGAAACAGCAGCATTGCCTGTAAAAGCATTTGTTCACTCCTTTGCAAGGCTAGTTTAGGGTCAAGAGTGAGTTCATTGCTGCTCTTTGGTGTCAAATCAAGATATGACCATGCTGACTGAAAGTCACCCTCATCAAAGTGTGCCAGTGCATGAATTGCATTGATTTCATTGCCTGCTGTAGTTAGAGCACCAGAACAACTCTTCCCTGCATGTTTAGAACGCAATGTTTGCAACTGTAATAGCCAGGACTCTAAAGACCTCCAATCACATATGGCATTATAACTCTCAATAACACGTTCAATAGAGAATTGTACTCCTTCAGAGCCCAGTGAATTGAGTGATTCCTCATTCTGTAGTAAATGAGTAAAATGAGCAGCAGCCTTTTCGTATTGACCTTGTGCCTGATAGACAAGACCACTTATCCAAGCAAGAGGTCCAAATGTTGCCCCGTGATTCAAGGAATTGTTCTCATCCACAAATAACAAAGAAAATGTCACTGAAGCCCAATTTTGTAGACCAATCAAAGCCTCTGGCTCACGACTCTTACATAGAGCCAGTGCCATATGCCGCAAAATCCTCAGAACATCCCCAGAAAATTTATCCCTGATATTCCGAACGTTTTCAGGTAAATGCATCCTAGACTTCTCCTTCAAAGATGAGCCCAAAAGACCTTTAAGGTCCTGCAAGCGCAGACTACAATACTGGACTGTAGCATCATGACATTGTAGTGCCAATCCAGCATTCATCATTGGTTCACATATACGAGAAAACCACTCCTCACACACCTTCTTGTTTGCCCTAAAGAACAAGGAACTTTGGGGAGTAGCTGAAGGTAAAATGGCTGACCCTTCATATGCATTGTACACATTTTTCTTTAATGCCTCAACAAAATCCAGTAGCAACCTCATTGGTAGCAAATGAGTACCAAAGGAGCCCATTAGTCCTGCATTTCCATCATTTTGCTCATTATCAAGCTGGAGTACATGAGCAATGTCCAAAAGCATTCTTTCAAGTGCAGCAAAAGTTTGTGTTGGCCCACCAAGATTGGTCCGAAGGCGTGTGGCAATGCAATATCTAGCTGCCTCATGTATAGCCCACCAAGCACCAGCGTGATTATTCACCATGCAAATCCTTTCAAGAAGATCATTCTCCACCTTCACATCAAACCACAGGAAACTGGTCTCAGACTTTTCTGTTTCCTCATGTTGGCCCAGAACATAGTCCTTTGTGTTCCGGCAGCAACTAACAAGCCGTTGGATCCAAGAAGAGAGAGGAACTTTCCATCTCTGTGAAATGTAACTCAGAATGGAAACAAGTTGCTGCGAGTTAAGATGTCTTTCTAACTGCTTCAGGGCAAATAATTGCTTCCAGCGCAAATTGGACCTGTTACTGGATACAAGGGCATTTGGCCTACGTGTGACAAATATTTCTTGGTCACATAAACCACAAATGTAAATTGTCAGCGGCAACATATAGGAGAGCTGTCTAACAAAAGCATTTTTTATATCAACATCTGGATCACCAAGTTTTTCCAATACCAGTTCTGCCGTAGCATTAAAGTGCATGGGAATAACTAGTCTTGCTTGCAAAAGCAACTCCAAGACTAGGGCAACATGTGACCTCACTTCTGGTTCCCTATCAGATGCAGCATCAAAAAGAGAAAAAACAAGAATGCTAACACCATTAATGTATCCACATGCTCCAAACACATCAGTAGTTATGTCAAAATTTGGATAAAGAGTAATAAGATTTTCACAAAATCTTTGGATCCATTCCAAGGCCACTACTTTAACTGCAAGAGGAGAAGAAAGGTGTAGAGCTTTGACAAGGAACGAACTATATTTCCCCAGATGCTCAACAATCAAAGAAGATTGTTCATCCTTATGTACCTTATCAGGATCACCATTGGCCAAAGATTTCTTGTCCACGTGATTTTTTACAGAGTATCTGCCCCATAATTCAATAGCAGTTAGCCTGTTCATAGCCCTTATGATGTCAACTTGCAACTCGATATAGGCATTAACTGGCAGACCAAATGCATCCAGTTTCTCAAGAATAAATGATGACAATCTTTCTGACCGTTTCACACATGTGGCAGCAATATCTGGATGACCAATTGTATTGTTAGACATACTTAAGGGAGCACATGTTAACAGAACTTTCAAATCAAACTTTACCAATGCTACTAATTCATGGGTTGAATAATATCGACCATTTTTTTCAACTTCAACTGCATATTCAAGATCCAGAGATCTTTGAAGCAAGTCCTTCAATAAAACCAGCTCTTCAATCAACACAGTCGTTGCTTGATGAACAACTTCGTCATTGCCATGTTGAAGCATGAAAATATAAGTAGCAGTGCAACTTCCAATTACCAGATGATTTGGATGCAAACGCAGGTGAGATATAGGTGCATCAAAAGACAGTACTTTTTGCACTGATGATGATTGGAGGCCAAATTTTTGCAAAGATAATAACTGAAGATTAGTCTTTAGAATCTCATGAACTTGAATAGAGGTAATCCTCTCAGCTCCAGGTAGAGTGGTGGCACTCACGTCCAAACTTTGAAATAAGATATCAACTGCAAGTGGGTAAAAGGACGAAAACTTTTCACATAATATCTCTGCCAATAGTGTCAAACACTTCCACAAATTCCCAGTCCATTTTGACCACCCAAATTTCCTTCCAACCACAGATAAGCATCCCAATAGTCGAGGAATCATTTTGCTAAGAGGTTCAGTAATTTGTTCAAGACAATTCATTTCCAGTAAACCCGAAGCAGTGGACTGCAATACAGTAGAGAAACACGACAGCAGTGCAAGCAATCTCCGAAAATGTGGCAGGGTTCCATGACTACCATCCTGTATTAATACATCCATGTCATCGAGAAACTTGGACAACAACCCAAGAGAGAAGTGCAAATTCCCCACCCAATGCTTCTGAAACTGCAAGAAACTATCCAAAATTACATGCCTATCAGCCTCTTTAAGATCCGGTACCAAAACCCAGCCAAGGAGCAGGTCAACAATGTCAAGAAAATGGGGCTGGAAAAGCCTAGAAAACCTCAAAGAAATCAAAGTCAAAACACCCAGAAGATGGTGCAACAAATTCAAGGAGGTTCTCTCATCCTCCAGAAGTCCCTGACATGCTTTGAGTACAGACACAGCATATCTCTCAACCCCCACAACATCTCCAATGCTAAAGAACTCGCGCAGGGCATCCACCGCGAATTGCGTAGTACCATCACTAGCATTAACATTGCTGAGCAATGGCAACACCCAAGATATGAAACGGTCAACGAGAGTCGAAAGCATAACATGGTTTTGCCTTCCATTAGGCGTAGCAAGAATTGAGCACACCACACCACACATTGCTCCATATGCACTAGCCGCAGATTGCCTCACCGAGTATGATCTAACCAAACACATTTTTTCAATATCAAGGTGATATATATACATATAAAGATCTTCTCTTTATTCACTAAAGACTAAAAGAATTCAATAGACAAGAATTATAAAGGAAAATAGTTATTAGTAATTAACTAGTGAGATCATAGAAGCAAATAAGGTTTGAGATAGAGGGAGAGAGTACTTGTCAGAAAGAAGCTGCAAGAGCCCTTGCGAGAGGAAAGAGGCAGAATGAGCGACGAGAAGGGAGTTAGGAGGGTAGAGAATGGCGCGATGGAGAGAGTTGATTGCGGCGACTCGAGCAGCGTCGTCGGGCGAGGCGGTGGACGTAGAAGAAGAGGAGTCGCCGTCGTCTGTGGGAAGAGCAGCGGAGAGGAGAGCCGCGAGTTGTTGGGGAAGGCCTTGCATCATCGCCTCCTATTCATCTCCTTCAAATTTCTTCTCTTCTCTTCTCTTCACTTCTTAATCAGTTAACTGCAAATTCCATATCCATCATTACTTTCAGACAAATAATTTTTCAACATTTTTAAATTTTTAAATGCCATTTTTTTTTCATTTATTAACGATCAAATATCAATTATAATTGATCCGAATACCATTTCGAACTTAGGGGGCGCTTGGTTCATAGAGGGTAATATGAATGAGAATAAGAATGAATATAGTGAGGAATGAGAATGGATATAATCATTATAATTATGGTGGTTGGTTAAGATGAAGGAAT
>JAOTBA010000101.1:2799-17809 GCA_025629845.1 Erythroxylum squamatum
TATAAATGAAATTGGGCCCAAATTGTGCAATGTATTGAAAACGATGTTTCTAGCGACTTTTAACTTTTATTTGGCCCACATTGGGAATGGATTTCTACATATGCTTTTTCGGTTTCAAAAAAAAAAATTATACTGGTTTGTGATTGATTGAGTGCTCTAGCATGTCACTTTCGGAGGCACGGACTCGGATATCACCATCGATGTCGGGTTCGAGTCTCGCGGGAGTGGGATGCTACAGGACAGGACGAGTAAAACCATGTGTTCTCAGAAGAATCGGATTATGGTCCAAATGAGTCTGAGGTAAGTGATGAATAGAGGCTTCGGGGAACATAATTCGCCACTCAGAATTGCAAAGCGCTCTATCCAAGCGAACAAGAGTAGAAATGATGCCACTACGGCGCTGACGATAGGTAAAAGGGTTCCCTTTAAAGCCCAAATCCAACAAGTCACAATCGCTATAATTTTTCCGAAACTTCACGGCCCTGCTAATAGAAAAAACCCCTCCCTTTTTTTCGCTTGGGCATGCATAGTCATTAAAATCACCCATAAGTAGCCAAGGGTGATCAATAATCATGGATAATCTAACCATTTCTTGCCAAAAAATAACTCGCCCGTTAGCATGAGGACTCGCATAAACAGCTGTCAAATACCATATGTTGAGATGGTCATCAGAAACAAGGAAGTGAAGGAATTGTCTGTGGGAAACAAGAAGCTGCAGTTTTAACAAAGCTCTTTGCCAGAGACACCAAATCCCCCCAGAAAAGCCCGTGGCATCCACGCGTGCAATGTGGTCAAAACCCAGCGATTGTGAAACTTTGTCTGCCCGAGTACTGGAAATATGTGGCTCAACTATGATCAAAATATCAGTTCTATGCATGCGGATAAGTTCCTTTATGCACCTCAAAAAATCAGAATTTGCTGCACCCCGACAATTCCAGGCAAGAATATTAAGGTTACTGATCATTAAAGAGTGTAGAAAAAAGATTGAGGAAGCTACCATTAGGCAAGACTGCTTGGAATAACATCCATGTCGCCACCATCAACTAGAGTGACTTGCGCCACATCATCATTTTCCATCATCCGCACGACAGTGGGATTAGAAGAGTGGGAAGGTTGAGGGAAAATACCTGGCCAGGATCCGGTGGTTCTTGACTTTGGAAGACGGGAGCTTGTTGAGGATTGGCATGATCATGAAGAATGGCTATGGATTTCAAAGACCCTTGGGGGAGAGGAGTATGTTGAAAGCCAAGTCGAAATTGAGACGCAACAAATTGCACCATACGTTCATTAGAGGAGCGACTTACGGTAGGAACAGGGTTATTAGTTTTTAGACTGGAGGTGTGGGAGGCACCAGTATTGGGTCAAGCGGCAGTAGGCGGGTCTGTCACCTGAGAAACAAGATCAGTGCATGAGACAACTTTAGTACTTACCTCAATAGTTGGACCCTCAGAAATGGACTGATTGGTTGAGCTAACATCCACCTTCTTCATAGACCTACGACTCTTCTTGGCCCCACTAGTAGAGCCCACCTCAAAAGTAAACCCAGATTGATGTGCCTTATTTTGACCCACTGTAGCAAAAGCTTCCATCTCGGCGTCGTTCTTGTCATTAAGCAAAGGACCATAACGGTTATAGTTAGGCCGATGGGGTTTAGAGCTTCGATCCGAGTGTTTATTGCCAGAAGGTTTTTTAGATTTTTTCTGAACTACCATCCAAGTACCAAATCCCGATGTGGTTGCATGATCGTCGCTGTCCTGGTTTGGAGGAAAAGCTTGGGGAGTCGTAACAGTAGCGGCCTCTACAGCCATGGTGGCATCTTGTGGCAAATCGCCAGGTGCCTGAACGTCAGCTACTATAGATTTGGGACACAAGCTATCCTTGTGGCCATATTTACCACATTGAAAGCATATAGTATGAAGACCCTCATACTCCACGTTGTAAGTACGCCCATCAATCTATATTTGACCAACCAAGGGTTTATCTAACTCAATCTCAACACAGACCATAGCGAAACGCCCGCGGTTAGCAAGAGTGGTGTTCTTGTCCACCTTAACTGGACGTCCAACCCCAGAGGCTAATGCAAGTAATAAATCCTCATCATAATATTGAATAGAACCCTCGGGGAATCGCACCCAAACCAATGTTGAATCAACCAATGCATGTGATGCAGAGAATCTAGGGGACCAAGGGTGGACGATAAGATAATGATCAAAAATCAGCCACGGACCACCCCCTAAGACCTTGTCCAAATCACTACGCAGATCAAATTTGACCAAAAAATAGTCATATCCAAGATCAAGAACATCAAAACCACCAGTCGGAGACCAAAGCTGTTCGATCTTAGTATAGAGGACTCTGAACGTGATGGAATGGCCAAGAAGTTTAACAATAACGGACTGCCTCCACGGGACCTCCAATTTTTCCATATAAGCTGGATCCACCTGAAAAGTCGGGAAAAGAGTATTACCATTCTTAAAATCTTTCTTAACAATACCTGCTGCTAAAAGATCCACTGGAGTCTTCTCCTGCGCAGCATAGGCTCTCTCCTTGGCCTGTTCTCGGTTGAGAACTTTGTCTTTCCAAGACATCAAAGGAACACTAGGCATCCTGCTGGGCTGAACAGAGGAGACCGCTGGAAACGAAGGGGGTGAAATATCTGGAGGTTTATCCGGAGGTTTGTTCTTCTTCAAAGGTCGAGGGTCAGCCAAAGGAGACATTGTGCGCTCGGCTGGGACGAGCTAGCGCTTCGCTCTGGACACAGAGCCTACAGGCAAGGAAAAAAGAAACAAGAAGAAGAGACCTGAAAATCTCAGCAAACGCCGACCAAAGCAAGGCGTTAACACCGATTTTAGGGATCTCAACTGATAACGGCTAATGGCACCGATTTTGGGGATTTTCTCTTTCTCAACTGGTAAGCTATTTTTTTAGTTTATTGACTAAAAAATAAATTTTTGACCATTTTAAAAAGTTATTGATGTGTTTGGTGAACGGCTTATTAGTTAGCTTAAGTTCCATAAGAGGAGCTTTTTTTATGAGCAACCAAAAATTAATAGGTAAAAAACTAATTATACCCTCCTTTCATAATTTTTTAATTATGCTATAGTGATATTATGGATAATTCAAACTAAAAATCATGCATATATTCTACAGTGATAAAATATTTTACAATGAAGTAAGTTTTTTAGTTACAAAACTTGTGAGTTTTTTTTACTAAAGAAATAAGTTTTTTGGTTAAAAAATAAAAAATATGTTATAGTGACAATTTTTAAGAACGTTCTATGTTTTTTATTAGAATTAAAAACTTAAATTTTTATAAAATTAAATATCTAATCATGTCCTTATAAATTCTTTTTTTATGTCATGCTCTTATAAGTCATTTTACACTTAAATAGTTAATGCTAAACAGCTAATTTTACCAAACATCTTTAATAAACAGTTGATATTATTTACTAGTCAACTCAGAATATATTAAGGTTTTAAAAACCAGACCGAATAATCTGGTCCGATCGGAAAAAGTTTGAACTGATCAATGGTCCGGTTCTGTTTTACCTAATAATCTCTATATATAAAAACCGGCAGGTTTAAATTTTTTTTTTTGAACTGGACGATCCGGTCCAATCTTTAAAACCTTGATCAAACTTGCATAACCTTTTTCATGGATCACTCTTTTTTTTTAATTCAATTTACCTTTTATAGTTTCTTCTTTTACAAGGAAAACAATGTAGAACTTAAAATTTTCCTATTTTATAAAAATAACCTAAAATAGAAAATCAATCAATTATATGAAAACGAAAATTATAAATTATAAATGTTTGGTTTAACCGGAATAACAACCGCCATTAAATTATTTTTATTTATATGAAAAGCATAAATTATGCTTTGACATCAAAGGATTAGTGTTTTGGTTTAACTGAAATAAACACGCATTAAGGAGTAGTTATCTGCAAGAGTGCATAAATATCCTACTATTGTCTTTTAAGTTTAGTAGATAAAGTTAAGGTAATGAACGATTAGAATATCTACTTTATTATTAATACGCGACGAACTCGGTCTATTGTGTTTTTTATTCACTTTTAACTTTGAAAGCTTATTTCTCAAAAGCATATTATGTAGCTCAACGTATATCTCTTCTAGATAAAGCTATTATCGAAAATTCACTTTGAAAAATTTAAAACATTTTATTTATGCGTAAATTCTGACCCCTAAAATAAATGAAAATATTTGAAATTTATGAGAAAATCTTGGAATTGCCTTTTTCCTACTCACGTATTCGTATTGTCCAAGTTGGGTTCTAAAAAGGAGAAAAATTAATGATCACGGAATAAAATACGGAATGAAGGAAAAAACTCAGCAATCATCCACTACTCATAAACTTCATTATTTTATCCAACGTTATTTTTACTTATTCTTATAATTTTTACTTCTTATTTATTATATTCCAGTTTTATAGCAGTTCACTGTTGATTGAACTTTTAAACCTTAAATTTTTCCTTCAACCGGTTCAATATCTAGTCTAATTATTAAAACATTAGCTAATATAATCAGGTATAACTTAAGTCTAATTATTAAAACATTAGCTAATATAATCAGGTATAACTTATGTCAGCTCGGAGATAATATGGCCTCTTTGGTAAATAAATTATTTGTCAAACAGGCCTATTACGGTATTTACCTCCAAGCTGAAATTAGCAATTACCTCCACAAAACCTCCCATTTTGCAGAAATGGTAAACACATGCTGTATACACGAGGACAACAAGTGGCTTGAACACATAAAACGACACACAATGGAATCCCTAAAGAGAGGCTCTTTTCGATGCCCACCAAACCCAACCGCCCACTTTAACGCCGTTTCTGTTAAATTTCATATTTGTAAGCCTATCACAGTCTTACTACTTTGTCCTATTTCGATCCCACGTATAAATAAACCTACCCCTAACTCTGGATCCGTTTGTTGTTTCCAATCTTCTTCAGATTTAGAACTCCGAGCCGGAGGGTTCGTTAAAAAATGTTTCTTTTCGATTGGTTTTATGGAATTCTCGCTTCTCTGGGTCTATGGCAGAAAGAGGCTAAGATTCTGTTTCTGGGTCTGGATAATGCCGGCAAGACCACTCTTCTTCACATGCTGAAAGATGAGGTTTGTATGGGTCAATCGTTTTTGTTTGTGTTTTTGATGTGGGTATTGTTTTGTGTGTTTGTTGAATAGGAGATCTGTTTGTTTGCAGAGATTAGTACAACATCAGCCGACTCAGCACCCAACATCGGAGGAGCTGAGTATAGGAAAAATCAAGTTCAAGGCTTTTGATTTGGGTGGTCATCAGATCGCTCGCAGGGTGTGGAAAGACTACTATGCTAAGGTCACTGTTCATTTCTTATTGCTTATTGACTGTTTTGATGCTGGAAATATATTTCGCTTGCTTCTTGGTCAAGCGATTTTTAAAAGGGTAGATGTATTGGACGATCCGAGGAATAAGAGCTTTTTCTTTCCCCTCTGTTTTATCTGAATCAGTTCATTGGTACTTCGTTTTCGGAGTGTTTTCTTATCGGATATTTTGGAGACAAGATTTCAGGAAGGGGTACCCAAACTTCTTTATAAAAAATTTTGACTTTTGTTGATGTAGGGATGTTTTGATTCGATTCATACTGTGAGCATTATTTTGTTTTACCATGCTGATCTTTGTAAGGTGTAGTCTGTGGTTGCTTAGTGTAATATGAATTTAGATTTAGCATGACACTCTTGTGACATTTAGATGTCCTTTTTTTTTTGGCTAACGTGTCTCATTGATGTTTGCTAGATCTGGTTTCTGCCCGAGCTGGAATATGTATTTTTTTTTTATAATTTTCCTTGCAAATTTGATCATAATGTTGAGATGAACTGAGATTTCATCTCTCTATTCTGCGAAAATATTTACGCTCTCATCAATCCAAATTTAAGCTTTGAGTTGAAAAGGCATCTTTATAGTGTGCCTCCATAATCCCAGATAAGTTTTCTTTTTGTTTGTCTGATTCATGGGAGGCCAACATGGATAATGGAATTTCGCTGATATCACCTTAAATGTTTTTAATGGAGGTGTATTAATTGTAGCTTTCCATACATTCACAGTTTAAACCTAACATAAGATGATTTTGGATAGGATTATAGCCTGAAAGGCCATAACTAATGGAAAGATTATTGTTAGCACACACTACTGAAGTCTCAGCAATCAGATATTTTGGCAAATTAAGGTTATTTTATACCAATCTTTTGCTGGCCATATGCGTCTCTTTGTAGTTCGCTTGTTACAAAAATGTCACTCTATTGAAGTGTCCATCCGATCTTCCAAAAGAGTATGAAACAGACAAGTCATATCTCTATGAGCAGGTGGATGCAGTGGTTTACCTGGTGGACGCCTATGACAAGGAAAGGTTTGCAGAATCGAAGAAGGAGTTAGATGCCCTTCTATCCGATGAAGCCTTGGCCAATGTTCCATTTCTCATTTTGGGTAACAAAATTGACATTCCCTATGCAGCTTCTGAAGATGAGCTTCGTTATCATCTTGGGCTCACCAATTTCACTACTGGCAAGGGTAAGGTGAATCTTTCAGACTCCAACGTTAGGCCACTCGAGGTTTTCATGTGCAGTATTGTTCGCAAGATGGGATATGGTGATGGATTCAAGTGGCTCTCCCAATACATCAAGTAGAGTTAGGATTCTTATCTGGCTCTGTATTCTTTTTGAGTTATTATGTTAGTTTTGCAGTGTCTTGCTACAATTAGATTATAAAAAACAGGAATTTTTTGTTTGCCTTTTACAATTCTATTGGCATAACATTAACATTTCATTCATAATTTGGTCTTTGTGAAACTGGGGCTTATTGAATCGGTCCCGTGATAGATCAGCACGTTCTCTGGAGCAATGGGTTGATTTAAATGTTAATTTAGTTATCTGCTATGTTTTGAAGTCTTGGAATATCAATGAAATTACCTACTATATTTGTTTGGTGTAGTATTAAACAAAGATATTACTTATTTTAATATTTGGTATTAAATATTAAAATTGATAATGATTTTTTTTACTCTTATTTAGTTATTGTATAATTTATTTTGTACATATTTAATTGAAATATTTACTTTTGTATAAATGATTTATAAAATTATTAATTTTTAAATAATTACGATTGATTTTTACGTTAAAAATAAAATAATTAATAAAAATTAAAAAATTAATATAAAAGATATTATCCCATAAGAATTAATATTTTGATAATAATTTAATAATATTTTTATTTTTCTCTTTGAATAAAAGTTTAGATTTATTTCAGTTTTGTAATTTCCTATTTTAATAAGTAAAAATTAGAAAATAAAGGTTTCGTTCCCGGAGCTGCCTCTTTATTACGTGTTAACAAACATGACCGATGTTCACCAATTGCCCCTGTTATAGTGAAACATACGGACTACGTTTAAGCATCGAAATTTAAGCCACTGTTAAAGCTATCAAATTATCTTGGAGTTTTACTTCTGCACGAACGAGTAACAAGAAAACCTATCAATATATTCTTGACAAGATTTACCAGTGCTTATAAGGCTGGTTTGCTAAACTTTTGTCCTTTGCAAGACGTATCACTTTAGCTCAATTTATCCTAGTGGTCCTTCCCAGCTATACTATGCAGACGGTCCGACTGCCCCGCTATCTTTGCAATGCACTGAAGAAGCTAATTCGACAATTTTTGTGGGGTTTGTCTAATGGCAAAAAGTGGATTCACTTAATTAACTGGGATGACGTTTGTAAACCAAAAGAGATGGGGAGTCTTGGCGTTCAGAAAATTCGTGAAACCAATAATGCCTTCTTAGCAAAATTGCCAAGCCTAATGTCTTATGGTTAAAAGTTCTCTTTGCGAAATATAATTTTGATGTCAATAACCTCCCCACCACTATTGACAACCAGCGGATCAATGATCTGGAAGAGCATAAAGACTACTTGGCACCTAGTGCTCCAGGGCATGAAATGGGTGGTCGGTGATAGCATTAGGACTAGATTCTGGCTGGACCCTTGGGTTGAGGGAGTGAGACCTCTTATTAAACATGTAACCACCCCAATTCTTGCTCCTTTTCGCTATCTCAGTGTCCAACATTTTGTGGACGTTAACGGTAATTGGAATTGGAATGCCTTTCAAGCTTGTCTCTCGATGCCGATTTACAGGTCCATAGCAGGAACTTTCCCCCCGAAGCCCTACCTAGGGCAGGATAAGTTAAGCTGGGGCATTTCCGACACCGAACAGTTCTTTGTAGCTTCCACTTATTCCTTGTTAATGGATCACGAGGACACCGCGATTACTGGTATTTGGAAGGCAATCTGGTAATGGCAAGGCTATAGACGTATTCGATCCTTCCTCTGGCTCCTCGCACGAGATCAGTTACTCACTAACCAACATCGGATCCGTGGGCACCTCACTATGGATGGAACTTGTTATCACTGTGGACTCGAAGAATTCTCGCAGCATACAGTGAGAAACTACGTCAAAGCCCGCCAAATGTGGAATACCTTCCCTCCACAACTAGTTAATAATGATTTTTTCATTATGCCAGCTCGATAGTGGCTCATTACAAACCTCCAACACCACCGACGAGTGTATGGGCAGGATTGGTCGATCTTATTTGGTGCTACTTGTTGGCTCTTATATGACCCTCTTTGATGAACATTTTATTTGGCCATTCTCACCCGTTTATTGTATTTTGTTTTATGCAGATCAGATCCACAAGTCAACCGCTTGGCAAAGTAGAGCTGTTACGGGACATCGCTCTCGACACGATCAACTCATAGGATGGTGCAAACCTTCTATTGAGTGGGTCAAGTTAAACACGGATGGCGCATGCAAACGGTCCTCATCCTCAGCCATAGCAGGAAGCATCCTCCGTGATAGTATAAGCAATTGGCTTGGAGGTTTCATCCAGAATCTCGGTTGGTGCTCATCGGTGTCTGCGGAACTCTGGGGAGAGTATACAGGGCTCACGCTTGCGTGAAACCTAGGCTATCGCCGGATCGAACTCGAAGTGGACTCGATAGCGGCGATCAACCTCCTTTCTTTTCAATGATTCTCAATCTCATAATTCAGGGTATTAATGAACTGTTTACTCGGAATTGGACTATTGTACATCGTCATATCTATCGCGAGAGTAACAGATGTGCTGACTGGCTAGTGAACTATACAGAATATTTTGATTTAGGAACCACTTATTTTGATACTACACCTATTGAGTGCTTTATTCTCCTCTTAGAGGATATGTTGGGGATCTGTTTCTCTAGGCTAGTCGTATAATATGTTTTCTTCCCTCTTAATTAAAAAAAACAAAAAGCAATCAAGTAAAGCCCCCGTTGTATCTAAACACTTGTTATTGGGACGGGATCCTCTGTCTAATATTATGGTGTTTTATTTTGCCCCATAAATCTCAGCCATTTATTTATGCGGGTCTCGCGTTCATTTACGCATGACTCGTGCAAGACCCACATAAATGAATGACTGAGATTCATGGGACAGAATAAAATACCATAATATTAGACAGAGGATCCAAACTCCTTGTTATTTGTAGGCCCGTCGTAAAGTGACCGGAAGATTTTTGCGTGAAGTCATGATATTACTGGCATGTATTGAGAACCTAATCGTTAGGAGGGTCTCTTCTTCTTCTCTTCTTCTTCAGGTTCAGATGCAACTTGTTAATTTGCGAAGTGGACATTTTTTCGGTTATATCAGAAAGCTTAGACTCGAGCTTTAATGTAGATGGAAGTTAAATCTCGCATGACAATCGATATATAGTTACGTGAAAGAGCGCATCTTGTGGGCTTTTTAAAAAAAAATTTCTGGGAAAACACATGAATCTTTAACATAAACGCCTAGTTTTATTTATAGCAAAACCTTGCAAGAAAGGCAAACAAGGAAATGCAAAGCCCTAAAGATATTTGATACTGACATCATGACCCCCCTCAAATACTTAAAACGGATTGAAAGGTATAAGATGCATGATTATGCCAAGACGTACAAATCCCTGCCTGAAACAACTATACACATAGTCATATTATCAACACTGGCAAAAGCATCAGCCCTGCAATCGTCCTCATCTTTCCATATTGATATCAGGTTCCATAAGCCCTTCATATTGCAGCTGCAGAAAGAATAAACCAAAAATATTTACATGCAAGATTAATTTGAAAGACTTATCATCTTACTGCTAGATTACACACCTTTGCTTCATTATGTGCCAATTTCATCCTCCGGTATTCTTCTTGTGCTTTCTTTGATCGGAACATGGCTTGAACCCGTACAACAGATCTATCAATACGCTCCTCAGCTTGAAGGCGGCTGTTTCTGTAGAATTCCTCTTCCACATCACTTTCCTGCTTTTGATCTGAAACTACCTCATCAGAATCAACATGAAGACCACGAAACCCTTTTCTCTTTAAACGCCATCGCAATATAGCTTTCTCAAGTACTCCAACTGACCAGATAATCTTGCGATACTGCCTCCTTACTTGAAAACCTCTGAAAGCAGCCTGCATTGGATTAAAATCAATGGCAACTTATTATACCTGGATATCTCATCCTAATGAACAACTGTTCAACAAATTGGATTTCTTAAGTATGACATGCACAGTTTATCAGATGTCATGCTGACAAGATTCACTACCCAAGATGTTATAATATTTGGTGATTTGATGTAAACTTTATCTTTTTACTTGTTCTTGCCCAACATCTTCATATGCCCATATGAGAATATAAATCTGGGCTACGTTTTTATTTAAGAAATCCATCTAGTGCAGCATAAACCATAATCAGATTGGGGTTGCTCTTAAGTGGTGTTGGTTTAAATACACCATATTAATTGACAGTGAAAATGAATCTAACCTACTGATTCACATTGATAGGTATTTTCTTTATTATTTCAGAAAGCTAGTCAACACTTACTTGAATTTTGATAGCCTGACGTCGCAAATTAAGGAACTCCTTCCTTATCTTCCACACGCGGAACCTATGCTGGATGCGGGCTGCAGCAGCCATTTTTTTACGGGTCTCATAATTACGAAAGGCATGTTGAATTCTCATTGCTGCAACTATGCACCTAGCTTCATCCTCCGCATTGGCAAACTCTACTGCGTCAGTTCTTACTTTCAGAGAGTGTTCTCTGAATGCAGTTTGTATGCGTGCAGCTGCTTCAGCAGCTGTCCGGTAAGCAGCCAAAGTGTCCTTCAAACAAAGCTCATCCTCGCTTAGATTCACAGAATTTGTCGTCTCAGTCGCACTGGTTTGAAGAGTACCGCTGACGTTCCCTGCTATAGACATATCTTCAAAATGTGCTACTAAAGCCTTTTCTGACAAATATGCTGCTAATCCATCATAACCCTTCGCAGATGCAAGATCAGCAGTGGTGTATCCACCAGGGTTCTGTTTAGTAGGGTCTGTCACCAAGTTTGGCTTTGCCCCAGCAGATAAGAGAACAGCAACCATTTTTTCTCTGGACAGGATATTCTCAGAGTTCAAGAATAGTGAAAAGTTTAAGGTTTGGGGAGCATGATATAAGCTTCTAATCTTTCCAGGGTACTACAGTTTCCAGGAATATTTGTTTTTTTAATAAATGACACCCAAGAGACGTACTATTCTATCCACAATCTCATGAAAGGTGTATGAAGACAAGAAAGTTGAGGGGCAAGTGAAAAAAAATCATAAGTATCCTATGTCATTAGCTTTAAGAGCCAGAAAGGAAGCAATATACTGAACAGTCAAACATATGATGAACTAATAAAACAAAATGTCACATACCTTCCACAATATGCTGCCCAATGAAGGGCTGTCCATCCATTTTTATCACGAAAATCTAAGGACAACCCTGACCATGAAAACAAATAAACAGCCCAAGTATACCCAAGAATAGCACACAAATGGATTACTCCTTGCCCATATCCATCACGTTCGGTGGTTTTGCAACCTTCAGCTACTCTATCCAGAAGCCATTCCCTCAGAATGTTCTTCAGAGTAAGTTCGAGTAGGCCATCCTTAGCTTGTGCAAATGAAACCCGGTTCTCCTCAATTGACTTAATTAAATACTCCCAACTGCCAAAAACATGAGACGTTTTATGGGCAAACTTCTTAGCCTCCTTCAAGTTAACTGGAGAAACCTTACTGGATAGAATGTTAAGGTTCTTGGATGTGGAGAAGAGTAAATGAGCAAGTCGCATCTGAAGTTGAAATTCTTCCCACTTGGACTTTTCTTCTGAAGAAACCAAAGGATCTTGAGGTAAACAAGTGCGGTGCTCAAAATTTAGGACCTGGCTAATTGGTTTATGGCCATCCAAACTCAGGCAAATATTCACCAACCCAGGGGAATGTGGTGATACAAAACAACGGTACACTCCAGTTTGAACAGTTTCTAGAGGAAGACTTTCATCACCACAGATACAATAAAGATTGGACTTCACCAGATGGCGATGCTTTTCATGGAAATATCCAGTAACTAGAATCTGCAATTAAAATTTATCATTAAACTTTCAAGTACATGCCTTGTACTGGTCAGTACAATCACCAAAATTAACTGATTCCTCTAATAATGAACAGAAGTCCAAAATTATTCACAAGATATAGATCCAAACGATTCCAAAACAAAAGCTCCTTATTTCAGAAGAACAAGTAAACAATATTAAATTGTTCATCCGATAGGTTAAACAATATAGAATATATAATAGCATGTTGGATGTCCAAGCTCCAAGGGAAAACTAGCTTTCGGGACAGGATAAACTTTATCTAATATTTAATGCAGCTTCCAGGGAGGGAATTCCCCAAGATAAAGAAGAATCAGAGTAGATGAGAAAATTTACCAGTAAGATAATCATGTAAACTGAAGTCAGATATCCTGATATCTTTTTTTTTGGATAAATATCCTGATATCGAGTTACATAATAATCAAAATTTCCACAACTATATTTGTTCCACAATTACTCTATCCTCACAAGCACCTTCCCTTCTTCCCAAATGCACTTTTTAATAAGGATGTTCATAGTCATCCACCCAATTGAGACAAAAGCGATAGTGGTTAACCTTGTAGAACTCTTAAAAACATTCCAAATGTAACTAGTCTCATATACAAAAGGTCCAAGAAGACTTGAAACTAGTATATCTATTCTTCCAACTGCTTAAGCCAAACAATCAGTTAAATATCAGGAAGACAAAGGAGATAAAAATTGCAGCAGGAGACAATTATCACAATAGTCATTGGGATTTATGATACAATCTTGTACAAATTATTTATCCTTTCCTTCAAATCTTGCAAAATAATCTTTAATAAGATGCCATCTTAACACCTGAAGTGATAGTTCAGGCTCTCCTTGAAAAAAGAAATATGGAGTTGCCAAATTAATTAATAATTCAGGAATTTCCTCTCCAAAGAAGGATGAAACGTAAACTCTGAACTCAAGAAGCTACCAAAAATCTTAGGGAAACCAAGTCTTTCTATTCAGATAATTTAAGACACTTATAATGATCATTGGAAACTTTTTCATTGGCTTTGCAAAGTTACTATTATCTACTTCAAAACAATATGTCAAGGATTCTGCTATTTGATTCCTTCAAGCAACAAGACAAAGTCAAGAAATGATCTCTCTTTTACGTCAAACCAACCACAAACAATCAAAGCAGTAACATATGCCCAAAAATAGTGTTAAAAAAGTTGTAGGACAAGGACATACTTTTGTTGTTTCACCCAAAAAGGCCCATGTAGGCGAGATGTCAGTTATGAAGAATGTTTGTTCTGGAACGGAACTCTGACGTTCTTCGATTGGGGTAGAATCAGTAGATGTAAAAGAACAATGACCTGGTGAAGTTGAGGCTTCTGGCACAGGGTCATCAACGGAACCAGGAGAGTCCGATACGATCGAGTTCATCCATCTTCCAAAACTGTCCTGACTTACCAAACCATCATTGACCAAAATGTCCACAGAATCACCTGTACCTAGAACACCAAAATCCTTATTCTGCAGATTTGAATTTACTTGGATTCCTGGTGTCTGACCATAAACACCAGTGGCTATGTTGAAATCATTGCCATCATTCTTATCAATTGAGACAGGAATGTTAACTAAAGGAGAAAGATCAGCAGGTATACTGTAATTTGGAAAAGCACCAGCCTGCAAAGTTGAACAATGATTAGTTATAACATGCCAATATCAACAAGTCGGTTACCTAAGACGAAACACTCATCATAATGTTGAGGGATGTATGCAAGTTAATAACTTAAAAAATTATTATACTAGGTGAATCCAGTATCACAACTATGTTAAATAAAATCTATATCCAGAGAGTGGATTTAAAACGAAATATTTATGACATTTTCACTTCATAAAACAAAGAGCATGGAACTTAAAGTAGGAAGAAATCAGAAATATTAACTGCAGAAAAAGAAATTCAAGGTGAGGATGATTATACTTACATCATTTGGGGACCCACTGACTTCAACTTGATTTGGCTGGTTAAAGCATGAAATTTTATCTGTGCAATAATAAATAAACCAAATAAAGCACACTAGAAAATGATCAATCTCTAAGCCACTGGCCTTACCAGAAGTAGCTCCTAGCTGATTAGCTTCCTTAGAAGCAGCTGAAGTGTTGGGATCATTTGTCACCAGCTCATCCCATTCAAGTGTATTAATTTCATGAAGCCTCATTTCATGATTTTTGACAGTTAAACTATCACCAGGATCTATTGACATGCCAAAATAGTGCTGAGTGAGACAAATGTGGAATATATTTCCAACAAAACAATCACGACGAATAAGTTCACTGGTCAGCTAGTATATGCATCAAAAAATTTTAATAGAATAACTTCAAAAGCTTTTCCTAACCTACATCTTGGCTCGCAAAGTACATAATATGTTAGCACCACTCCATGCATACAGCCTGCTGGTGTTAACAATCAGCCACTAAGCCCATCCAAACCTACATCCGTAGGGGTAAGATGGGTAAAGGGGCAAATGCCACATAGGCTAGGTTGTTA
>JAOTBA010000101.1:27600-42658 GCA_025629845.1 Erythroxylum squamatum
ATAACAGATTTCTAACAACTTGCCTACATGGCAGTCACTCCCCTCCTTCCTAGTTTGTTTCTACGAGTATAAGTGTTAATGGGCCTAGCTAGTATGGGCTGGGGAGAGGGTGGATTGCTATCAGTATGACACTTGGAATATAGTGACCTTTCTGATATCCCTAATATGTGAAAGTATCTGAATCATTTCAATTTACCTCAATCCCTTGTAATTGTTTCTTGATCATATTTTCCATCTTTCTTGCATATATTTTATCTTCTTTTATTCAAGAAGTCAAACAGTTTAACATTTCTAAAGAAACCATTTAACATAAGTAACTTACAGTTTGACCACTGGAAGCTGCGAGTAAATTCGTATCCTCCTGAAACAAATTTCAAAATGGACCTTGCATTAGCATCAAGAAAACGAAATTCCATCAAGTTCCGTTCAAATTGCCACTTGTCAAAAGCTAAAGTACAGCATTCACGCACATTCCAAAACACTCGAGCACAATTCCATCACAAAGTGAGCTCTCAAATCCCAGGGAAACACATTGGCAGTGACTGCCATGATGCTAAAAAGAAGCATATACTTACATTATTGTGAACAAATCATAAGTTGGAAAGGTGGGTTACCCTAATCCAGCACACATCAAATATGGCTTTTGGTGAGCCACCCATTCACAAATTCGAACTTTTCCTGTAAATTGCCAATCAAAACATAAGCTCGATTTTCATTTACTAACTAAAGTATTCACCAATGAACACAAGAACAAAAATAAAACCGAATGTACCTGCGCTTTCTTGATAAGAAACATACAAAGGAAACTCCCTATGTGCATCGAACAAGCTTATGTAACCAGCCTCGTCAGAAACGGCCAGAACATGACAATTCTTACTCCTCTACCAAAAATCAAATTATGAAACGAACAAATCAGAACAAATAAAAATTAAAAACTTTTGACCAACTTAAACCTAGCTAAAAAGGACTACATTTGAAGAAAGACAAATTCAAAATCGAAGGAACTCGTGGCTTGACTTTGCAATAAGAAACCGCCAGGGGCGGCGACTCTTGGCTATCGTGCTCCACTGTCACCCTCAGAGAGAGAAAGAGACGATATAATACTTAATTACCAAGTATGTCACCTACAGAATCTAAAAATGTGTATGCCGTTGATGATCCAGATAGGGCAGGTGATGGTACAGGTGATGATGATGGGGAAGGAGGGTGTTGGGGCAAATGCTGGGGAAGGTGAGGGGAACAAAGAAGCCGGTGGCAGAGGAGGAGAGGAAGCCGGAGGAGAGAGAAAAATATCAAAAGAGAGCACAAACTGGCGCTCTGTCTAAATGAGGGGGTGAAAAAGAGAGAGCTTTGTGAGTGCGTTTATGGTAGAAACTTCGAGAGTCTTGGTATTATGTATCTCAATTAAACTCAAAGTACCACGTTCGCAGGACGAAAGATTCCCATTCGTTATCATTCGTTAAAAAGGAGATGGGTCTCAATACTGTTGGCGCCAGTAACTGCTCTTCGCTCTCAGCCTCAATTGGCGGCCTTCTACGGGACGTTGGCAGGACGAAAGATTCCCATTCGTTATCATTTGTTAAAAAGGAGATGGGTCTCAATACTGATGGCGCCAGTAACTGCTCTTTGCTCTCAGCCTCAGCTAGCAGCCTTCTACGGGACAGTGCGGGCATGTGACTCGGCGGGTTCACTTACTATCTTGGCTGGTGTCCCCCATTGTCGGCATAACTCTGGGGGATTTATACCGGACTCTCTATAGCCTGAGACCTCGGATACCGCAAACTTATTTTGGAAGCGGACTCCACATCGGCGCTCCACGTGATTTCTTCAGCGACCGAACGAGTCCAGCGCTCAATCCCATCGTCCAGAGTATCCATGAGTTGCTCTCCCGCAACAGGACTGTTTCTCATAGCCACACTTACCGAGAAGGCAACCGTTGTGCCGACTGGCTGGCACACTACGCATCTCGGAGTCACTTATTTTGAAGATCCACCAATAGAGTGTCATGTTATCCTCGCAGATGATCAGTCGGGAACTTGTATTCCCCGACCCGTTTTATAACTAGCTTCTCTTTCCTTTTTATATATACATATAAAAAAGAGATGGGTCTTGGATGAAAAGGAAACGACCGTGCGTTGAAGAATTGCAGGTTATATCAAAACGGGAAAATATTCGACGCGAACAACAACGATGCTTGTATAAATTCTGCTTAGGCGCAATATTTAAAAAAAATCTAATAGTAATTAGTTTTACCTTAATTAATAAAAAAGAAAAGACTGGATGTCAAAAATAATATTATTGATGAAAATATAAAGACAAGTATGAAAATTACTAAAAAGTAAGGTTTTAGTTGAAAATATAAAAATGAATATATTTCACATTAAAAGTATAAAGCGAAATAAATTGAAGGAAAACAAAAAAGATAAAAATTCACAATAATTGATATTTAATTCAACCTCTTTATTAAAATTTTACTTGCTGGTTGGTGGAATTATATAAGAAGAATTGTGAAGCTTAGGAACTTATAAGTTCTGGATCTGAGTTTTAGTGACTTGGACAGCAGCATCTTACAATTTTTCAAAGAGAAACATATGCATGATCAGCTAAATGAAGATATATTCTATAGACTAGTCATTCATACTGAAGTGAAATTAATTCAAATCCATCATATAGGAATTGACCTGTCAAATATAACGATAACATGCTCAAACCATCGAGTTCTCTGAAGCAGACAAAAGACCATGTTATATCAGGTCCGAATCTCATGTGCTACATACCAATCAATTGATCGATTTTATCCACTTACAAGGTTAAGAGGAATTCAACAGGCTTGTATTAACTACTAAAGAGAAATGCAACATTCAAATATTGGTACTGTATAATGCTTCAGAACTCAGTTTAGCACCAAAATATTCATAATCCAGGTGCTTTAATTTCAGTTTCCTCAGGTGCAAAGAGACACGACATTCTCCCGTAAGACATTGCAAGATTGCTTCCTTTTCAAGTTATCAATATCAACATCTAATTTACGCTGCTTCGCCAAGTTCCCAACTCTTATAATGTAAGCACTTGTTTTGAAAAAGCTGAATTATGAGCTTCACTCCTTACATCTTCACCATACCTAGCTATATATTTAAGCTGTAAATTATCGGTAATCAACGAAAACTTCTTTCTAGAAGACCGATTAGTCAAATCTTCTAAATCCCCTCCCGATTTGGAAACCCTGGTTGAGAAATTATCTTCACTCATGATCAATGCATTCAATAGAAACCAAAAGCAGAACAACCAGTAACAAAATCAACTGCCTGGAAACTAGAACCAATAACCGAATACACCAATTCGCCCAATTCCAGAAACCCACTTCTCTAATTATCCTGGGTCAGTTAAAAGTGTAATGAATCCGCCTATTCAAACCTTGAAAATCATCGCGGAAGCAGAAGAATGAATGAATCAGTTTGTATGGGCAAGATTTCAAATTAAAAATAATAAAAAGAAGAACAAGAAATGTTCGTGAAAAATGAAGAGAACAAACAAAAGATACCGAGGGACGCGGGAGACACTGACCCGAAAGACGGGATACGTGAGACAGACAACGAGCAGGATCGGAGATAGAATGAAATTGGGTGATACTTGATAGAAATATAGGATTCAAGAGAAAGAAACCTCAATTTCTAAGACAACAATAGGGCGGGAAGCATTTCGAATTCAATATTCGTCGAATATTGAATTCTAAACCTCCCTTTTCCTACTAGCCTATTTTTTTACGCACCTTTATCCAGAGAGTTATTGCTAAAGTAATTAACACGGTAACGCGTCAATCACATAGGACAACATATGAATAAAAAAGGATAAGGAAAGTTCAACTTTTGTTGACCATTGACGTCAAAATATGGATAGTCAAGAACATAACATCATAGGATCTTTTTCCAAATTATCAAAATGATCAATATATTTGAAAAAAAACATACTATATATGTATATATAATTACTTTAAGTTTCTTATCTTATAAATACATAAGAATTTGCCAATTGTGTAAATAACCCTTTTATAATAAATGAAAATTATCATTTCATTCAAAAGGATAATTTATATTTTGAACAAAATGAAAATAAATAATACATCATGTTTAAAAAATGTATTTGTAATTTACATTTTGGAAATAGGTGTTCATTTATTAATAAATATATAAATTTAGTAAAATAATAAAATTTGAAAATTTGAAGAACTAGTAACTAAAATAAAACATTAATTATTATGAAATTCTCAAAGTTAAACATCTTCTATCCCAAATTTTTTTAGTTCTAATATAAGTATATTGAGATCATACATTAATGTTTGTTTTACTCTTAAGCTTCCAAGTCTTCCTTGTGCTTGTACACATCTTTATACATCTTTGTCTTACCAGTTATTTCCGAAATGACAACACAATAATGCGTCAAATACGTGATTTAGAAACAAGAATTATAAGCTATATCAATTTGGGAAAAAGACTAGATATCAAAAATGATATTCTTGATGAAAATATAAAGTTACGTATGGAAATTATCAAAAAGGTTATAGTTAAAAATATAAAAATAAATGTATTTGATATTGAAAGAATAAAAAAAATAAGTTTTAAAAAATAAAAAGATAAAAAATAAGTATTATATTTTAATTATACTTGCTTCAAAATATTTAACTTCATTTATCAAATGCTTATTATCTCAAAACTAAACAATGTAAATTATTTTTCTTAAATTAATTTCGATAAATATCCCTTTTTTGCTATTAATATTTTATCATTTATCTCATAAATATTAATTGGTACCACAGAGCCCCAACCGTAATAATAAATGAATTTCTTTTGGTGAATGCATAACATCACCTAACTTTCTTAGAAAAATTGTCAAAAGTTGGGACCACTTTATTAAACATATATTATCTGTCCCCACTCCAAAGTAGGCTTTCTTTTCATGTTACTCTTATGGCTACTTATTGGAGGGTCAAACAAGTACAACGATTGTTTATTTCCTTCCCTAAAATAGGCCTCTTAGTATTTGATAAAAAAGAAATTTATTAAAGGGTTACTTATTAAAAGAATTTCAAGCTTTGCATAATTTTACAATTATGGCAAAAAAGTACAATTTTATTTCTCTTTTATTTTTAATATTAATTAATTTTATTTTAATATTCTTTTACTAGTACTTTTTTTAAATTTTCTTTTACTAGTACTTGCTTATTTTAATATTCTTTTACTAGTACTTGGCAATCTAATTGATGTGATTTGCCACGTTAATGAAATATTAAATTATTTTTGTAAAACATAAAAAATTGAGTATTTTATTATATTTTAATTATTAATTATAATTATTAAATTCTGCAAAATTTGAGACAATTTTAATTATTAACTCGTTATTAAACATATATCATTTGTTTCGTATGCTATCCAACTCTTTCTTTTCGTGTTACTCTCGTGATTACTTATTAGAGAGTTCACACGGTATAACGATTGTTTATTTCCTTTCCCAAATTAATGGATTTCATAAATTAATTGGTACCACAAAGCTCCAACTATAATAATAAATGAATTTCTTTAAAGTTGGGACCACTTTATTAAACATATATTATATGTTTCCTACTCCATCATCTTCTTTCTTTCCATGTTGCTCTTATGGCTACTTATTGGAGGGACACACATGGTACAACTATTCTTTATTTCCTTCCCCAAATTTCCAAATCTCCCTTTTCCTGTTAAGTTCATTTCTTTGTCCAACAAGTTATTGTGCAACATGTAACATGTCAGGGAGATTTTGACTCATGAATTTTTGGTTATATATATATATATATATATATATATATTTGGTTGCTAGTTTTTAGCTAACATTAAATTCTCTTTCAATGATACGAATAACGTAATGAATCATGTCAGGTTATTTATCAAGTAAATGTCACATATTTTATTTGTATTACATATGAATTTTAGTATTTAATAAATTAAAAATATCATAAATCCCAAAATAGTTATGAAATAAAATATATTTATAAAATTATGTAAAATTTGAATTACAATTATAAAATTATGTAAAATTTACTTTTTTGTTTTTTATTTTACTCTTTATCTTGTTTTAAATTTATTGTATTATTTATTTTTATTTATATATTTTTATTTTATTATATAATTTCAATATATTTACATACTACTAGATCTTCCTAAACTCCGCATATCAACAAAACTTTCGCTGGATTATTATTGTTGTAGTCAAAATCGCCAAAAACATACTAATCTAGTGACCAGAAACCTCATAATCATTATTTATTTCTTTTCTAATCAATCTCAACAAACTTTTGATAGCTTTACACCTATACAAGTAAATTACTAGATAAAGGGGATGTTAACTACTATAAACAAAAGTAATACTTGCCTCTGCTGTATAATTGTGTTATATAACTCAACCAAGTTATCAACTTAATTTGTTAATTATTCAAAAATAGGTAAAATTAGAGAAATTTCATTTTCAAAATGCTTTCACAAATTATGGAGTAAAAAACAAGAGAATAAAATAATATTAAAAATGTAGTCTTACAATTTTAAAAATGATTAAAAACAATATTACAATTTTTAATATTATTATAATAATAATAAAAATATTAAAAATATCAATTTACAATTATTAAAATAAAATAAATTTAAAAGTTAATTAGTTTAAGATTTTAGAGTTGAATTGGTTGAACGAATATGAATTTTTAAATATGTGATCTCAAATTTGTATGCTTGATTTTCTTAACTAGTCATCACATATTTTCATGTTTTCGTGATTTGATTTAACTTAAGAGTTATAATCTGGTTCAGCCGGATTCTGCTGAGGTTGAACGTCGTTGTTCTGATCCATGGTTGGTGCGATTTTGGCTGTGAGATATCTGCAAGACAGATAACGGCGGGCCGGGAGTTGTTTCCTGGGAGGCCCCTCCGATGCTCAAGTCAGTATTTGTGAGAGGTTTTGGTAATTGAGATTGTAGACGAAAGGCTAGGGTTATAGTCTCATACCTGAATTACGGTAGAATAGTACCTTATATATGCTGTGGATGCTAGGTTTATGTAGATCTTTGCGTTTGTATGGGAGTCTAACTCCTGAAGGGCCGAATGAGCCGTGGTCTTGCGGAAATGGGCCTGGGCCTAGCACAGCCGGCCCAACCAGTAAGTTATGAATATGCTTTTTTTTTTTCTTTCAAATACCAACTATTAAACCTTTCACTTGTTCGAGTTTAGAAAGCATATATCAATTATCTAACTTCTAGTAATCCAATCTTCTTCTCACTTTACTTCCGCGACTTTTTTGATGTTTTTTAAGAAGTATAAAAAAGAACCACAAGTGGCAAGCGATTTGTAGATGCATTTTATTTTTTTGTTGAGTAATTTATTATTTTTTGGAAATTGAGTACTTTAATATACAATAAAGTTAAATAAAAGAAAAGAGATATTTATACAAATCGCACGCAAAGATTACTCGTGTAATCATATCATCAAGACTTGAGATCATTATTTTTAAACTTCATGTATTTAATTTCAAGTTCTTGGAAATGAGAGGGACCGCCCTTTTAATCGAATTTTAATATTTTTTTCGATCTAGTTATTAAACTTAACTCTTGAAAACAAAAGCTAATCAAAGTTAAAGAAGAGAGCGCACACATAAAAAGCAATGAAATACTGTGATTGGAATATTAAAACAGCACGTGACGGGGACGGGGACGTCTTGTCTAATTAGTTAAGGAATGCAAGTGAGACAAGCGATAATTAAATCACTCACCCAAAGCTTGTGTGGCTTGTATAGTTCAGACCATTCCAATCATGCACATACGTTTGGATTGTATCACCTTGACGAAGTATGTACATATTTGTAATTAGGGGTCAGACAATATATTATCCAACTTTTTCAGGTCTCCTGTATTAATAAGATTTCTTTCTTATTGTTGTATAATTAAATATCTTAATTATTTAATTTTACAATTACATTCCATTTTACTTTTTAAAAATAAATAAAAATTCAATTTAATAATTATTTAATAGATATAATTTAATTTTAAAGTATCTTAAATACATAAATTTCAAATTTTCTTTTAATAATTAAAATAAATATTAATTTATAATTGCACTTATTAAATTATTTATTTGAATAAAATATAATAAATCCTTTACTGACAGTTATTAATAGATATTATATGAAAGATTAAAATAAATTATTTACTTAATTAATTCATACAATTAATTTATCTTTAAATTTTGTCTAATACTTAATTATTATTATTATTAGAATTAAAAATATAATTAAATTGACATTAACATTCAAATGCATTTGTGTTTTTATTTAAAAATATAGTCAATAAAATTATTCGGTCCCTTAATTCTTCTTTTTTTTAATGTTTTTAAATATTTGGCGGTTACAGGACAAAACTTGTCCATGAAAACTTGCTCACGAGATGAACTTTTCTTGAATTCTGCTAGCCAAAGTAAGTCACGCGTCGGAGTTTTATACTGATTTCTGACCCGTGAGTCAGTGACTTCTTGATAGTCAAAACAAGAATGTACACATATATTATAGACTTTTCAAAAAAAAAAAAAAAAAGGATATGCACTGACTGCTTTGAAGAGAGCTTTGAGTTGCAGTCAGAAGTTTAAGAGCTTCCTTTTGCTTTAGGTTCTGAGTTTAAAGTTTTCATTAACTATACTGATGTCACTAGGGCTACTTGTTGCCTCTAGGAAATACTTGCTAGCCCCTTCTTCAATCATCCTCTCTTTTTCTAATTAAGAAGGCTAACGTGAGAGTAAGAGATATAAATTAAGATATGCATAAACGAAACTCTGGATAGGATTCGCTGGATCATGAACAAAGACATGTTGGTAAGCAATAATTGAGTGTACATTTCAATTTTTTTTTTTGATTCTCATGCTTGAGATGTGAATCAAATTTGATCTGCTCAGGTATCAAGGGCATGTTTCACCCAGTCAATTACTCCCGTCTCTCTTTCTTCTCTGTCAGTAAGTGGTAGTCTATGTGTGTGAGCTAGATAGCGAAGCTTCATGGTCATAACATTGACGTGGAAACCCAATCTGAAACTAACTCTCTTTGCTTTGAGACGCAACTCTTTCTCTATATAAACATCTTGTGATGATGCTACCCACACACCACATACCAAAAACAACCATACACTCAAAGGCCAATATGGCTAATTCCAAAAGAACCACACTCCCATTTTCACTTCTTTCCCTACTACTACTGCAACTATTACTGCTTATTTGCACTAGTGAGGTGCATCTGGTACAGTCTCGAGCTCCTTTCGCTTGTGACCCTCGGAACGGCCTTACGAGGAGCTTGCGATTCTGTAACGTTAAGGTTCCAATACATGTAAGAGTGCGGGACTTGATTTCCAGGTTGACACTGCAAGAGAAGATACGGTTGTTGGTGAACAATGCAATCGCCGTACCCAGGCTTGGCATTCAGGGCTACGAGTGGTGGTCGGAGGCACTTCATGGGGTCTCGAATGTAGGTCCGGGCACCAAGTTTGGTGGTGCTTTCCCCGGAGCCACCAACTTCCCTCAGGTCATCACCACCGCTGCTTCATTCAACGTGTCATTGTGGGAACAAATCGGACAGGTGAGCTTCCTTAGAACAATATATCCCGTTTCGTATTGTCAATTACTCCAAGGAGACAAATCGAGGTGAAACATAAAGGGATGCATGCGAATTATGTTCGTTTTTTTGTTTTTCCAACAACAATGGAGTGGAAACTTTGTCTTTTCTAAAATAAGCATGTAAAAGTTGTATGAGTCTATTCAGTCTTAGAGGCGACACAACTATTGCATCCATGATTCGGGAAGAGAAGTTTTAAAATGGGCAACTCAGAACTCCCACACCTAACCAACAATGATCCTTTTAAGACATTCCATCCCTGGTTGTCCCTTCACACCTTTGCCTTCTGCCACAGTTTAATACTATGGTAGTTGATTTTGGTCCCTGGTTTGTCTTTTATAAAGGCACATGCACTTAGCTATAGGTATGCAATTTATTTATTGCCTCCTGAGTGCCTGCCTTGATTAGATTATAACGAGCAGAAATTGATTTATAAATTTTTGTTTATTTAGGATATATAGTTCATTCTTTCATCCAAAAACGGCATGCAGCAATTCCATATAATTATAGTCAACAATATGTAATGTCCTTCTAGATCTCTCCTTCTCTAATGACGAAAAAGAAAAGGCAATTGTCTACAGGTTAGGAATTAGAGACCAATCAGCAGCGGTCTACCACCGTAATCGTTTTTTGACTGTCTCACTTAAAACATATTATAATCAATGTTTTGGTAAAGATAGGAAGCCATTATTCAATACTTAGGATAATTATGAATAGAATATGTAATTTGTATCACCTCTCAATTTTTTTTCAGAAATAGAAAGACAAAATAGAAAATATGGTTTTCAAAGCACAGAATAATTTTTTTATGCTTATGATTATAATGGGCAAGGAACAAGAACTCCGGTTGCAAGTTGCCATGCAAGTTGCTTCTATCTGTAGCTTCCCATTGATTGTAAAACTTGATGCCACTCAACCATTAATGTGGTACCAAAATTATGGCCTTCTTTCGTTCTTTATTTGTCAATATTATATATATAATATCAGCAAACAGCGACAACATTTCATAATCAAGACAACTACATTAAAATGTTGGTTGGGTTTGGGCATTTTGTACGACACTATCAAACACGCAGTCGACTTCAGAATATATTCTTCTTTCATGCCATTGATTCTCTTCTTTCTTTATCAACCCATGTTCTTTCTTTATCATAATAAAATTAAGACTCCATACCATGGCCGACAAGAGGAATTTTTATTTTTTTTAATAACCTGTGATGAATAAAGTGATTCAAACACTTAATCCAGACAGTGACATTAACGAACTCTAGAAAGCTGGAAAATGCAGCGCTTTTACAGGTAGTTAATTACGCACTCAATTTTGTTACAACTATCTATCTATCTACTTTGGGGTCCTCGGAAAGGCTATGATTAATTTGTAATATACAATATAGATCTTTTTAAGAAGAAATAATGTAAGACTAATTGATATGACGATCTCAGATCTTTTGAGATTGGGCAATTGTTATTACGGCAGTCATAAATCTTGATGAATGTTAGTACTTGTATCTCCTGTATTTTGAAGTTTGAACTCAATATAATACTAGAGAAACTTATATACAAATTCGCAATATAATAAGAAATTGTGATGTGGGAAAAAGAAAGGCATCAGTAGTTTAAACGATTTTTACGAAAAGGGCGCCATTTGAATTAACATACGAGTTTTGTAGTAAAAATGAAAAGGTGGTGATGGGGCAGGTAGTTTCAGATGAAGCAAGGGCAATGTACAACGGAGGAATGGGCGGATTGACATACTGGAGCCCTAACGTGAATATATTTCGTGATCCACGGTGGGGACGAGGGCAGGAAACAGCCGGAGAGGATCCTGTGGTCACTGCAAAATATGCGGCTGCCTATGTTAGGGGACTCCAAGGTGGCCGCAATTACGGGAATAGATTGAAGGTTGCTGCGTGTTGCAAGCACTATACAGCCTACGATCTTGATAACTGGAATGGAGTGGATCGCTACCATTTCAATGCCTTGGTACTTCTATATGTTAGATGTTACTTGGATATATATATCACCAAAACATTAGACTTTACTCGTATAATAATAATATATCACCCAACCCAGGTGAGCAAGCAGGATTTGGAGGACACGTATGACGTGCCGTTCAAGGCATGTGTGATGGAAGGGAATGTGGCAAGTGTAATGTGCTCCTACAACCAGGTGAACGGAAAGCCTACCTGCGCTGACCCCGATCTCCTAAAAACCACCATCCGCGGCCAGTGGGGTCTTAATGGGTGAGTTCTATTCTACAGTGATTACATTGAATTTGGGGCATAAGTTGAGCAGATAATAAAAAGAAAAAGATTCTTTAAATAGGTACATTGTGTCAGATTGCAACGCTGTTGCTGTTCTGTACGATTCCCAACACTACACTGCCACACCAGAGGAAGCAGCGGCAGCCACCATCAAAGCAGGTGGGTAAAGGTAAATAAACATATGATATCAATTGTAAAATTACAAAATATGAATTAGTCCTTTGTTATTTCTCAGGTTTAGATTTGGAATGTGGGCCATTCCTAGCAATCCACACGGAGAATGCTGTAAAAAGAGGCTTACTAAGGGAGGAGGAAGATGTGAATATGGCCTTAGCAAACACCATAACTGTCCAAATGAGATTAGGCATGTTTGATGGAGAGCCGTCGGCCCAAGCGTTCGGTCACTTAGGTCCAAAGGATGTCTGCTCCCCAGCACATAAAGAATTAGCCCTCCAAGCTGCTCGACAGGGCATCGTTCTACTCCACAATCCAAGGCGGGTCCTTCCATTATCAAGGGCCCAACATCAAACTGTAGCAGTTATTGGGCCTAACTCAGATGTCACTGTTACAATGATTGGGAACTATGCTGGTACGATAACTCTGACTACTTGCAATCTAATCTAATCGACCAGGAAGGATTACAATAGTACATGCATATTTAACGCAGGTGTTCCGTGCGGTTACACTTCCCCACTACAAGGTATCAACAGATACGCCAAAACAATTCATCAAAATGGGTGCATTGGAGTTGCATGCAATGGGAAGCAGCAATTTGGGTTAGCTGAGGTAGCAGCTAGACGTGCAGATGCCACTGTCCTAGTAATGGGACTTGACCAATCTATAGAAGCAGAGTTTAGAGACAGGTCCAATCTTTTATTACCTGGATACCAACAAGAGCTTGTTTCAAGAGTGGCTAGAGCCTCCAGGGGTCCTACCATATTAGTTTTGATGAGTGGAGGTCCTATTGATGTCACATTTGCTAAGAACGATCCTCATATTGGTGCTATTCTATGGGTTGGATATCCCGGACAAGCCGGTGGTGCTGCCATTGCTGATATTTTGTATGGAACAACCAATCCTGGTACGTCTTCACGTGAGCCTTAGTGATTTAAGGGTTAAAGTCGTAGAACAGGAGCTTTCAAGACATTAAATCCTTCAAAATTATGCTTTCAATGTTTTTTTTCATATGCCTTCAGGTGGGAAGCTGCCAAATACATGGTACCCACAAGACTATGTTTCCAAAGTTCCTATGACAAACATGGGAATGAGGCCATCAGGAGTGTATCCTGGCAGAACCTACCGCTTCTACAAGGGCCCTGTTGTGTTCCCGTTTGGACATGGATTAAGCTACACCAATTTCATCCACACTTTGTCTCAAGCTCCTAAAAGCCTGTCACTACCACTCACCAGTCTCTATGCCTTAGACAACACAACTCTGTCAAGCAATGCCATTAAGGTGTCACACACAAATTGTAATATCGATAAACTTTCACTAGCCCTCCACATTGATGTGAAGAACACTGGACCGGTCGATGGCAGTCACACGGTTCTAGTGTTCTCTAAACCGCCTACTGGAAAATGGTCATCAAACAAACAGTTGATTGGATTTCAGAAAGTTCAATTGGTGGCAGGGTCTCAAACACAAGTTAGGATTGACATTGAAGTGTGCAAACACTTAAGTGTTGTCGACCAAGTCGGAGTTCGAAGAATTCCAATTGGAAAACATTATCTCCACATTGGACATCTCAAGCATTCTATTTCACTCCAACCAAAATTGGAATAGATCGTCAGAACCACCCAGTAGCATCAATAAGTGTAAAATAAAACAAGGGTTATATAGAGTACTTAAAATAAAAAGATTACACACATAGTAATCAAGTTTGAGTCTCAGTTGGTAACTAGGTGATATTAATAGGATTGTTTCAAGTACGAGTACAATAGGTCTGCAAAGAAGCAGATGAGTATTGTTTCAAGTACAAGTGCAATAGGTTTGCAAAAAAAAGCAGATTTAGTATTGTTTGAAGCACAAGTACAATAGGTTTGCAGGAAAAAGTAGATGAAGTGAGATGTTATTGATTAAGGCGAGTCAATAAGGGTAGCTGCCAGCTTAAAGCTCTCTGGCTTTATTTCTCGCTCTTGTGCGCAATTATGTATTGGAAATCTGGAATTATAACTTATCCTCAAATTTCTCAATGTCCTGCTTTGATAATAAAATTCAACTTCAAATTCTCTGAAATAAGTTAAAATTAGTTCCTCATTAACTCCTGTTAATGGCCGCAATTCTCGAAGCCAAAGCAAAATCATTTCCTTTTATTCCAATCTCAATTTGCTTGCACCTTTTATCTCTGAACATTATTTGATGCTGCTTTCCGAAGACAACTTTCTAAAATCTATAGCTGAATTGACCTTATCTAAGGTGCAAATAACTGGACACAAGCTGAGATTCTTCATTCCAGCGTCGCAAGAAAAGCTCTGTAAAACCCTACAACCAAGTCCTTGTTTTTTATTTTGTATGAAAAAGAAACTGGAAATGTGATTATACTACAAAGTATGAGATTCTATTTAGCAAAACAGGGACAGGATCCGCATTAGAATATCTCTTAATCACTTGTCAAGTTACTAGCACATCCCAGATCAAAATGCGTCTTAACTGGTATGTCACATGTCTTCTCATCTTTTTACTTGCAAGGTTATTAAGTATGGACTACAAATGATATTACATTATTATGATGATTGCAGCTTAAGATAAATGTAATTATGCTACAAAAATATGACTACAATTATCTGCAACTAAAAAACTATAATTATGTATCAAATGTGACAAGTTGTAGAATATTTTGTTGCCATTTGGTCCTGTGAAATTATTCATATCTTACACATGTACAACATTCGAACAACTGGTCAAGGAATTCGGTAATTTTATAGATACCAACAAAACCAGAAAAGAATGAGAGATGTGACGGATTGTTCTACATGGTAGCTATACATATTGACTTGAGAAACTCAACTATTTGTAGGGAAATCGGATCCGGATCTAATCCGACCGCAGCAGAATAATCACGAAACTTTTCCGTGATTTTTGATTTCCCGAAAACCAAGATCTATTTAAATCTATAAAATGATTAACA
>JAOTBA010000101.1:46230-60762 GCA_025629845.1 Erythroxylum squamatum
TTATTTGGACAATGGTTGACCCAAGCCCAATTCTTGTTAATGGACTCTACACTCTGCCCATATTAAAAATTTAACATGGTATCAGAGCAGGTTTGGTGCGGATTATTAATTTCCCGGTTGTCCGTCTGGATGTCCAGTCCCAGCGGCCCGGTCCGGTTACCACTGCGTTTATTTCAAGTGACAACTGGATGTCCAACCCTAGTTGCACTTGAGGGAGAGTGTTAGAGTGTCCCATATTGCCTAGACATGAAAATGTTAAAGGGCTATAAGTGGTAAGGGTCAACCATCCAAACAACTAGTTCTAGTTATTTGGATAATGGTTGACCCAAGCCCAATTCTTATTAATGGACTCTACACTCTGCCCATATCAGAGTCTTGGCAGCATAATAGGCTCTAGGTTTGGTCACATGTGTCTCTTTGCTTTTCTTATCAATACCTTTATTATGAATAAATAGCTTTTACGTCAAAATATCTCATATTAATAATTGGTTTTTAAAAGAAAAATAATTAAATAAGATGTAACAATTAAATAGATAAATTTTAGGTGTTTTTATTATGTTTACATCCATAGAATAAAGAATGTGAAAACTTTTACCCCACTACAATGGAAGGGACTTTTAGCGACGATTTGTATTTATTGCCAAAAACGTCATCAAATTTTCGTAGCGAAAAACTATAGGTGACGTTTTTCCTAATCGTCACTAATTTTTTTCCCTACATTTTATTTTCGTAGTGAAAAAGTATAGGTGGCGTTTTGAAAAATCGTCACCAGAGCGTTTTTGCTACGCATACTTTTCATAGCTAAAGGTAATTAGCTACATTTTTGAAAACGTAGTTCAAATTTTTTTGCTTTTTTGGCTACGTTTCAAAGGTTTTTAGTTACGCTTCCTCAAACGTAGTTAAAGGTTTTTGGCTACTTTTTTTAAAATATAGCCAAATGTTCTTAACTACGGTTTGTAAAATGTAGTCAAAATTTTAATATACATTTTACATAAATGTTACCGTGTTAATTATAATTATTCACGATATTTTTAATCCATATTATTGTATGTAATATTTAGACTTTTTTGTAGTTAATTTTTTATACAAAAATATAATACAAAAATAATTGAAAATTTGAAGTAATGTATATAAAATATAAGATATCATTAAATTTGATCGTGTACAAGATTTTAATTACAACTTCAAAAACACTTACATACAAAATAAAAAGTATAAAGATTAGTTTAATCATTCAGACTCGCTATCATCTTCACTGCTTACATAATCCGAGCCAAGTAATTTTCTTAGGTACTTTTCATGTCTGGCTAACTTTTTTTTTAAGCAACTTGTTTTCCTTTTCAAGAAGTTGAATGTATGCTGGTCTTGATGATGATGGAGCAATTGGTTTAGGGCCAAACTCCAGCCCTTTGATGTATCTGGATAAACTTAAATAAACTTAAAATTTAAACAAAATTTTATACTTACATAGTTTGATTTCTTATGTTACTAGTCTCAAATTATCAATACATGTTCACATACTAAATTTGAATTAAAATAAACAATATGGTACGTGTCATTGATAGATCACATGAATCGAGAAAGGGTCTTCTTGCTGTGACTCCTAAGCTTGTCAAATATTTCATCGATAAGCCTCATCAGAGCTGCATCATGGTTTCCAGCTTTTAACAACAATGAATATGAAAGCATTTAACAACAACAATGAAAGCAAAAAAAAAAAACCAAGAGTAAAGCATGTACGACTAACCTCGATAGAAGATTAACCAGAGACGATGGAAGAAGAAATAAAGAAGACGAATGATGGTGATGGAAGAAGAAAATGGCAGATTAATAAAGGAAGAAGACAAAAACGAAAGGGGAAGAGGGAATTAGGTTTTTTCATTTAAAATGAAACAAAAATGACATCATTTGTTATTTTAAATGTTACAACATTTGGTGACGATCTCAGAACATGTCACCAAATGTTAAAAAATTGGCGATGATTTCAGAAAACATTGTCAAATGTTAAACAATTGGCGAAGATTTTCGGTAATCGTCACCAAATGTTTAAAAATTGGCGATGATTTCAGAAAATGTTGTCAAATGTTAAACAATTGGCCACGATTTTTGGTAAACGTCACCAATTGTTTAGCCCATTAGAGACAATCTCGTGGAATTGTAGCTAAAGGTACATATTTGGCGATGAATTTAAAAATCATCACCAATTCTTTTCATATATATATATATATATATATATATATATATATATTTATATTTGGCAAATTTTTGTACTTTATCATTTCTATAAAATAGTATAGAATTTATATATAATAAATAGAGTTTTGTGACACCACGTAAAATTGTCAAATCATATATTTTAAAAGAGATTAATAAAAATTTAAATTTATGTCATATAAATTAATTTTGTATTTTTAGTTTTATAAATTGGAAGAAATGACATTCTTGTTAATTAAACTTATATTTAGACTTATAATTATTTTCAATAATATTAAATTTGATTTTTAAGATTATGATATTAATATGTAATATTTATTTCAATTTTTAACTATATTGCAATTAATTTTTAATTATATTCCAATAACTATAATTATATATGGTAATTAATATAATATTATATGAATGTATAGATAATAATTCTAACTAGTATAATGATTTATGAATGTACAGATAATAGATAAATTCTCTCATATCTTTGTAATATATTATTCTATTTAATCATAATTCTCTATTTATTATATATAAATTAGGTACTGTTATATAAAATTTATATATTATATATAATTTCATCGTCAAAGGTCAAACCAAATGATAATGGGTCACCACTTGGAAACGATTTTCTGAATTGTCGCCAAATGGTATATTTCTTCCAAACTTTTGAAAACGACGCCGTTTTATTTAACAACTAACGACGTCATTTTCTACTAAGTTATTAACACACTACGACAAAAATAGCTTTAGGCAATGAAATATTTGCAACAGTTTAAAAATGTGTCACTAATAATTAATATAACGCAACAGTTTTTAAAGTGTTGCCTTTACTAATATGAAAAGGCAATGATAATAATAATTTGTTGCTATATATAAGAAAAGGCAACAAAATAAAAAAAGGTTGCAATAAAGTCTTATATATGCTTCATCTAGAATTGTTACTATGGTTCTAGTCACCTATTTACTAAAAGATTTTTACGAATGTTACATATTTATTTATATAGCTATTTACTAATGTACATTTAAAATATAAATTTTTTTATTTATTAATGAGTATTCATAATATGTCTAGCAAAATTAAATTATAAACAAATATTTAATTAGTAAAATTAAAACACATGAGTTGATACTTAAGGAGGAGCAAGACATAGAAGTGGATGGTGAGGAAGACTAGAGAGTGGACGGTGAGGAAGGCTAGAGACTCTAAACCCTTCTTTTCTTTCATTATTGTGTGTGGTATGGTTCCTAGCGTCATTGGGTATTGTGTTATGTTAGATTAATTTAAAGTATATCTTTGAATTTTTATATAGCCAAGAATATCATAACTAACAACAATTAAGTATTATAATTTTAATTATATTATTATTACTATATATATATATATATATATATATATATATATATAACATAACAATTTTATGCATTATTTTAGGGATAAAAAATGTGAAATATAATATTATACATAAAACCCTTAAAATTGCATAATATTATGCAATGAATGTTGTTTAACACTTCTATGTAGATTAGTTTTTTTGAAAATTTAAAAATTGATTGTAGAGAATAATAGTTAAGTATAATAAGTTTGCTCGGAGAATAAACTTACTCCCTACATCAAAAGTGTGACAAAATGACAACACAATGAGAAAATGAAGCAAATGCACTTGACGACTTAATGAACCAAGTAGAAAGCTCGACGACAACATTTGAAGAGAACGGTTAGAACCAAATAAAAGCATAAAACAGCAACGTAGTGCCCCTCTTTTGCGTATCGATGCTTAAAGTTTTTCCCAATTAGGGTTGGGAGATTCAAAATCGATTGACATCGTTACTCATAACAATCTCGTCGTAGGAGAGAAAATTCTATATGCATGCATCTCACTTTGCTCAAGCTTCCTTTAATCGATTGTTCCACGTTAACACTTCTAACTTCCCCCTATTTTTCAGATGAAGCTGATCGACAATGGGTTTTTTTTCATTTTGTTTTTTGGCCCGCCTCTTTCCTGTAACGTTCATGTCCATCATGATGGAGCCATTGCTTTGTTATTAAGTTTTCAGAATCTTAAGAAAGTAATTCTCCAGGGTCTTTATTTCTTAGTATTTTAAATACTTCCAATAAATTGGTTAGGATAGTTCGGAATCAATTTTAGCTTCTTTTTGCCGTATAGCGATATGTTTGCAAAGGACTTTGAGAAAGGTTATAGAGCCAATATGAAGAAGCCTGACATCGATTTCAAATTCTACAAATGATGAAAAGTTGTTAAAGCACATGTAATTTTCCTTACAATTGTTAATGATAATAGAATTTGTTTTTTTTGTAACAATAAAAGGAAATGTAATTTGTTTTTGGATTTTGAACCTATATTAAATGTTGAATTTTACAAGACTGATGGACTATATATTATATATAAATATAAGTTTTTGATTGTTTACATTTGATAGTACATACACAATCAAGGCGTACATTAATATCTACATATTGTTCTTAATGTATATATGGATGTTACCTAAGTAATGACAAGAGTTTGATTTTACATTAAATATTATAAATAACGAAATAATAAATTGTTGCTTTTATTGTTACAAATTGTTGCCTAAAAAAATTCACTTTATTGCCTTATCTATTTAACATTGTTGCCTAGAAAAACTTAAATTGTTGCAATAACTATTTAATATTGATCCTATAATTTGAAACAAAATTGTTGCATTAGTTAAAACTTAAAGCAACATTTTTTATTTTGTTGCCTAATCAAGAAATTTTGTTGCGTTATACTTATTGCAGTGCCACTTCTTATACTGATATAAATTTTGTTGCCTTAATAAAAAGCAATGATAATTGTACTTATAGCTACACTTTTGTTTATTTCTTAAAGCACTTTGTGTCATAGTGACACCAAAATGAAGGTCTCTTCGTTTTCAAATTAGCCGTCATATTTCCCTGAGTTCACCTTCGAAGAAGCGTCAATTTGTTTATGTTTGTAAGATGACGAATTGTGTTTTTCTGTTGGTTGTGTATGGGTTGACATTTTTATTTCAACCTTCTATGCTTCATTGAGGAAAGCCCACTAACATAGAATATTTAACTTCTATAAGGGATGTTTATACACTTCATTCTATTTTCAACATTTAGCTGGTTCTTTTCTCCTATCTCCTCTCTTCCTCTCTCTCTCTCTCTTCAACATTCTCCAGGTAAGCTTCTGCTTCTCTTATGTTTTTCGCAAGTTTGTTATTATGTATGTAACTTAAGCTCTTGTTGAACCTTTCCTTTCATTGAATATAAATTTTTATATTCGGTGAATAATATTTTTGGATAAATAGTAAATCTGAGTGAATAGTGATTTTTGGGGCCCCCAACCCCAAAATATTGAAAATTACCTCAAATAAGTATTAGAGTCTAATGATATTGGAACAGATCAAAAATAAGTTCGATTAGATGAATTTCAGGAGTTTCGAAAGTTTAGGGTTGAAATGCCCTTTTTGGAAAATAAAGGGTATTAATGATTTTAAGCCCATTTGAATTATTTTAAAAGAATCCAATTAATTAATATTGACCCTAATTAGAGTATTTCATGATCAATTTGATGATAAGACGGATGCAGAATATTTTCAAAATTTAATTCGGTTAGTTGATCAATTAAATTCAATAAAGGGCAATTTGGTCTTTTTACATGTCATGAAGTGTAATTTGGTGTCTTTTTATGAGAGGAGAGTGGATTAATGAGTCATTAAAAGAGGACAAATTGGAGAGTGACATGTGTAATGCACTAAAGGTTATAAAAGGGCCAATGTAAGACAATTTGCTTCATTCTTTCAACATAAATGTGAGAGACCAAACAATAGGGAGAAAAGAAGAGAGAAGAGGGGAAATTCACCCAAGGAGGGATACAAAGACTTAAGCTACCATTTTTCATGATTTTGGGTCATAAATTGAAGAGATTTTGATTAAGTGGAGGTACTCATCAAGTACCCAAGAGATTGGAAGATAAATTGGTAAGTTTTAGTAACCTAAATTTTAGTTTTAGGGCTTTTGAGTGGGATAGATTCATGTAAGATAAATGAAGATTTTTGTCTTCCCATGGAGTAGAAAATAAGTTTGGAAACATTTAAGGGTTGAACATGACAAGAAAAAGAGTTATGTTTAGTGAAATTTTGTCTTTGGTTCTCGCTTCACTTGAACCAGTCCTATTGTTTTGACCATAAATTGATCGACAGACCTCCAAAATGGGTGATTATAATTGGAACTCAAACCTAAGACATAGTAATAAAAATCTCTAGAAGAGACCTATAACTAATTCTAGATGAATGATATTGAAAATTGAGATTGATTATGGTAACCTGATACTGTCCCTATGTTAAAGCAGTTTGTGATATTTGGTACATGTTTCATGATTTCGAAGTCTAAATGAGATGATTTTTCATTCTATGAAAAATAGACATAAGGAAACAAATTTCTAGAAGACCTCAAAACCTAATTTGAACGTTTTCTATGTGAAAATTAAGGAACAAGTTGAGATATGGATTCTGACTGTGACTCATCTGCATGATTGTGATGTAGTGAATTAAATTGGGTGAGATTGTGTTTTGAAGAAATTGGTAAGTAAAATGGGTAAAATATAGTATTTAAGTGACTTTAGAAGTTAGATTTGAAAACAAAGACCAATAGGTTAGCTTAGCTTATGGAAGTAAGCAAAAATACGATTAACGTACGTGTTACGCCACTAAATACTAATATCAAATTTGGTTAAGCTGAACTATAGTTTTAACGTCTTATTTCCAAATTTGGAAATAAATGCCTAATCAAAATGCTTTTTATTTAGGTAAAGGAGAGGCATCGAATAAGTGAGTATGCTTAGCGATAAGTTTACAAAACAATGAGTGTTCTTTAAATTGATTTTTGCAAAAAATTTCTATTTATGGAGACTAGCAAGTTGTGAGTGTTCTTTGAATAAACTGTTTGCAAACGAATTGATGACTTGTGACTTTATATATTGTATGATTATAAGTTTTAATATGAATGATGCATTGCTAGAATAAGTGTATGTTTTAGCAATATATGAATTTAAATTTGAAAGTTGAATTTCGTACGATTTGAAGTTGCATATAAATTATATTATTGGTTGATAAAGATGAAAGATGATTTATTTTGGCCTATGGTACACCTTTAGGTTTTATACATATTATTATACCGGTGTATAAAGGTTAACCTAGTACAGGTTGTTAGCTCAAGGTTTATGATTAACGATTTTGATGACAACTGTATAATATTTCAAAATTCAAATTGGATTTATTTCTTTGTATAATTAACGGTCTTATTCTCAAAAGGAAATATAATCATAAGAAATACTATTTCTTTCTTGCAGGAACCTTTATTATGAACTTATCGTATTAGAAATGGTTTATCCGAAAGGATCCTTTATGAAGGTAATATATTAGCCCCATGATTACTGGAAGATTTTTGGCAAAGATGACACTGAAGTTATTCAGATTTAAATCCATCCAGTTGACTAAAGATGCAAGTGAAGCAACAACTAGTTGAAGAAATTGACTATGTAAGGAAGAGCAACAACACTTGTGAAGCAACGAACATACTTAGACTTTTGAAACATTTGAGTAGCATCTATATTCTTAAGAATCATATCATTCTTTTTTTTGGTAAATTAGGTATAGGTTAATAAAAGAAAAATATGTACATGGAAAGAGATAGTTTAGAAAAAACTAATCTCAAACCTAGCAAAAGAGAAAACCCCTTATACTGAGAATGGTTCCTTGAGACAGTACTACAAAGGGCAAGAACTCAAAAACCTGATCTAAGGATAACCTTCAATATGATTCTAAACTCCTAAGAAAAGTACAGCTAATGGAACAATCAGTAAACACAAAGAATCAGACAGATTCAAACATGCATCGCTTCAGTGGAGATTAGAAAAGCTTCAAGAGTGTCTGCTGAACTGTGATCCCCATCTGGATCTCTCGACTTGTCCCTTGCCACTGAGTCCATCCTGGAGTCTGCTGGCCTAATTGGATCTTGTTGTTTCTGCTGTAACCCTTCCATTGTGGTTTGGCTGGCTGCTCTTAATAGGTGTTGGGAATTTGATGTGCTACTGTGTTTTCCTTCTCTAAGTGTGGATGGTGAGCTACAAGGAGAGCATTTGCTACCTCCAATCCCCAAAATTTACTGTTTTTGACCTGAAACAAAAACTTCATAGAAGTGGTTAGTGATTTAAAGACTCTCCTACCTTTACCTCCCCTCGGTGTTTGCTCTGAGTTGCTCCTGTACTAGGGTAATCACTCTGGCTTTTAGTCCATCCACCTCCAAAGCTTCATCTTGAAAGGTCCTCGCATTTCTTTCTTTCCACAAAGAGTAGACTGCTCATGAAAGGATGAGTGGGAAAACATTGGAATTTATAGTTCTGATATTTTGGGGGTGGTTCAGCCATGAGGGAATTGTGGGGAGTGTAAGCTGTGGTGGAAGGTTTTGATGGAAGTAGGAGAGGCAGTAATCCCATATTGTTTTTGAGAAAGGGCAGGTAAAGAAGAGATGGTCAATTGTTTCATTGTCATTAAGGCATAAGGAATAATGATTGGGTGTATAAAGGAAAGGAAGTCGGTCTCTAGTTTGCAATTTGCCACAAAAGGCCAACCAAAGGATGAAGGAACATCTTGGGCTGTTTTTTTTAAACCACACTAGAGAATGCCAAGGAGTTGATTGTAGGGGAGATCTTAAAAAGGTGTAAGCTGAAGAATTTGTGTATGTATTCCGATTTACTGACCCAGCTAACCACTCCAAACTATCTTGTTGAGAGATATTCGGATGATATGGAAAAGGGTCCAAGTAGCCCAGTGTGTTAGCTACTAACACTTGCTAGCTCCACCTATTATTCCTGATCACCTCAGAAACGGTAGTAGTCAATTTTAGGTCAGATCCATTAATGGCCTTGGGGGTAGAGAAATGCTAGAGAATTCTTCTCAGATGCCAGGGGTCCTGCCAAAAGTAAGTTGATTCTCCATTACCTATCCTAAATCTAAATTGGTTCCCTAATTTGTCCCTCACTGCTAAAATTTTCCTCAAACTCCATGAGCTATGGCTATTGGACGGATACTCCAAAAATTCCCCCTCCTTAGAAATCATATCATTCTTATTATGCCTTAGAAAGTAAAATCATTCTATCAAGACAAATTATTATTTTATTTTTTTGTGAGCTTTTAGAACCTTGTTATACACTTTGAGTGTGGAAGGTTGGAGAACCTCGAAAAATATATATTCGTGAGCTTGGAGAGGCTCGTCAAATATAATACTAGAATTTTTATAGTGAAACACTCAAGTTAGATACTTGAGGACTAGACGTAGGCTTGGATTGTAAGCTGAACCAGTATAAATCGACTACGTCCTTCTTCTCTCTCTCTCCTTATCTTTTATATTTTCACATTATATTGTGTGTGTGTTCATTTTAGCAAGAGGCTCCTTCACTTTTATAATAGGTTCCTTCTGTTTTAGACTTGTTGATGGTTCCTTTCATTTTAACATGCGCCTTTTTTGTATTGTTTCAATAGGATGTATACTTTAGCAGGCTCTTATTGTTTAACAGGCTATTATCATTTGAAAGGCTCTTATTGTTTTAATTTTTAACAGGCCCCTGTCTTTATACGAATTGAAAGTAACTTTTAAATTTTTTTTAAGTCACACACAGTTCACCCCCCCCTCTTGCGTGTGTTTGCTTTATCATTTAGTATCAGAGTGAGGTTTCACATTTTTGTGCTTTACAACACGTGATAGATCATGGAAAACATTATGAGAAATTTTGAAGGACAATCAGTCTTAAAGCTTCCTTACTTCAATGGAAACAACTACTCTTATTGGAAAGAGAGAATGACCATATATCTCCAATTTGTAGATATCTGAAGCCCAACCAAGGTGCCCCGTTCTCGGAGCTCAATTATCCGATCTGGAGTCAAAAAGCGTAAGCGGGTTTCCTTGTAGGGTTATTTCAATAAACCCCTCACTTCCTTTTCATCAATATTTTTTTAATTCAACTCCAAAAGCTATCAATTTTTTTGTGGAAAGGTAGAAAAACGTGTTAGGAATCCAATGCTTCAAGAATCATTTAATTTAGAGGTCGGACGAAGAAGTCATGGCCAAAAGAATCCAACATGTTTATGTTCTTACTCATATTATATATGCCTTGGCAAAATTGCCATAACTTTTGTTATAGATGTCGGATTGATTTCGGTTTTGGACGGTTAAAAAGAGGACTTCGAGATCTACATCATGAAGAACTTGAAGCAAGATTATGCCTCTAAAAGGGTCAAAATCGCGATTTACTGTAGTTATCATGTGAATGTCTGTTTAACGGACATAGACTAGCTTGGGAGCCATTTTTCACCCAAGAAGGTCCGTTTAACGGACCTAATGTCTGTTAAATGGATAATGGCAAGACAGGGGGTCCTTTTTCACCCAAGAAGGTCCATTAAACGGACCTAAAGTCTGTCTAATAGACATAGGGGTTCCCCAAATCCCTCTAAAGCCTCTCTAATGCTTCCTACATCCAATCTAACATCATATTTACTCATAAGCTTCCCAAATTCAACCCTTCTAGTGTAATAACACTCCTCAAACATTCAATTACCAATTTGAATGCATTAAACTCCCAAACCTCAACTCAAATAATTCATAACATACACAAACTCTCATCATTCACCATAGCTGTCATGTTCATACCTCCTATGCAGCGTCATCATTTATAATGCTCATATATCTCAACTCCGATACCCAAATTTTACATACTTTACACCGTTGGAAAGCTAATAGGAGAAAGTACAACGTTCAAGAAGACTTCTTTGTCTAATATAGCCTAAATTAACCCAGTTTCCCCCTGGAGTCAGTACATAATTTTTACCCTTATGAAAACTTGAAATATGAATTGCACACTACAAGATAAAATAAGCACACACACAAGGAAACTTCTTCAGTCCTCAATTCATTTCTCGATCAAAATGAAGTTCACACATAGCTTTCATACATAGCTTTAATTAAATATCAACGTTTCATTAAAGTCTTAACACAAGTTACAAAATACATTGGATGCTCAATGTTCAATATGCTTATAAAGCTATCTAAAAGTCTAGCCACTAACTTAGTACAAAAGCTAACTCTCTCGGAATTTGTCCAAATGCCTTGCAAGAATCACTAATCTTCTCGATCTGCACTTGAGGAGTGGGAAATATATTGGGATGAGCTACACAGCTCAGTAGCTAGTATATTTATAGCTATTGGCAATGAGCCACACAATCAAACATATATTCATTTATTCATATAAGCATATTCATCTTATCTTAATCCAACGATGTAAGTTCAACATTCACAACTCATAATTCAAAACATCATCACATTAAACACATTTGATGTAATTTATCATCCAAGCATAACACACAATTCGCATCATAACTTAACATGTCAAAATACAAATGCACAACTAAATGGCCCGGGGGTTTCGTGGAACAAAATGGAAAAATCGAAGTTTTCACCGTGAACGAAACGAGTCCACTTTTTGGATTTCGTAGGCCACAAGCGGGCAGCCGGGAGAAGGCTTTATGTCGACGTGCACGTGACTACGAAATGGTTCCTCTCTCACCCAAACACAATCAAATCTCATGCTTAATTCCATCATTCAAAATCTCATATTCTCATGCTTTTTCTTTATGCAAAATGTCATGACTCAATTCAATGGCATAACATGATCATACACATAATTTAATTGTTTTATCACAATGTCATACATCATAATGCAATTTCCACATCACAAGGAGAAATGCTTAGGCATATAAGATAGTTGTTGGTAGCAGAAATGCGTATGTTTCGGTGGATGTGTGACATCATAAGGAGAGATAAGGTCAGGAACTAAGTGGTGAGGGATAGACTACATGTAGCCAGCTTCGCCGACAAGTTGAGAGAGACTAGGCTTAGGTGGTATGGACATGTGTGTAGGAGGCCCTCCGACACTCTAGTTGGAAGCTATGAGAGAATAACACTTAGTGAACACAAGCGGAGGAGAGGGAGACCTTATAAGAATTAGCGGGAAGTGATCAAGGAGGATATGTCAGAGTTAGCTCTTAATGAGGTATTAGCTAGAAATAGAAAAGTTTGGCGTGATCGAATAAGGGTAAAGGATTAACCGTTCCAGTTACCCAGAGTCAGTACAGCAGTTCTTAGGAGATGTTGTGTCCCGATACGTAGGTGGCACGACAGGTGCAGGGGGATAGTAGGGAGTCACCCCGGTCGAACTTTGTAGCCTATTCGGTTCTCGCAGATTGAGCATCCTCCAGGTATCCCCCATTATTTGTATTTTCATTTATTTTATATTTTTAACGTAGTGTTTGTGTAACCTCCATCATTCATATATTGTCTCATTTGCATGTAGGTCCACCTGAAACAACCTCTCTACTATGTAGGGTTAAGGCTGCGTACTATTGGACCTCCCTAGACCCCGCTTCATTGCGGAATTTCGGACTGGGCGATGATGATGAACATTTCAAGTAAGTTATTTTAACACATAATACACACACAAGGCATTTTGCCCTTTTCATAGTAACTATAAATAAATTACCCACCTTATAATTCTTGAAAATCTAAACTCAATTTGTGCCCTTCCTCTTGCTCTTGGGTAGGTTGTTCTTGATTTCCTAACACAACCAAAATTCTCATCAATTCCAATTCAAATGGAAATCCCCCAATTTCCATAATCACGACAAAATGGAATTAACACAATCAAGTTCAAACTTAACCTACTCATAGACCATCTAGGTTAGAAAACCCAAAACCTATCTTAGAAACCCAAAAACCAAATGGGTCTCTCAATCATCTTCTTCCTCCAAGCATTCCCAACACAAAACCCCTTTCTCTCTCTAAAACTATTCACAACACAACAACCCATTTCTTTCTACTAAAGCAAGAAGAAGATGATGAACTTACCTTGAAAAGCCTGATTTCTTCTTCTTCCCACGATTTTTCCTTTCTTTCTGTAGCTTCTTCGATTTTTTTCTTCTCTTCTCTTCTCCCTCACATTTTTTCTTCTTTTCTTCTCCTCTTTGGTTGCTCACGACACTCTCCTCTTCTCTTCATTAATTCAGTCCCTTTTGCTACTCCTTTTCTTCCAATTATACCCCCACTTACATGGCCTTTCCAATTTTTCCCTTCTTCATTTAACACAAGCCTTCTAGCTACTTAAGCTAACTTAATTCTAACACTTCCTTATAATTCCAATTTCAAATCCTTCCCTCAAATTCTAATCAATGACCCAATTCTAAAAATAAATAATAAAAATTTAAATAAACAAACAAAACATAAATAAATAATTAAACAATTAAGAAGCAATTTAGAAAAATCAGGATCCAATATTATTTCAGAGACATGTCTTGCAGCTACTAACTCGTTCGATTTCTTATGGAGCAAAATCATCAACTTACATTTGCAACAAGTCTCTTGTTAAATCACCCAAAGAAATATTGTCGTCTTGCTGGGTGACTAATTTATTTAACTCTCATTTGGCCTGAAATCAGTTACTCTATTCATGCCCTAGCTCAATTCATGCAATAAACTTGTATGGAACATTGGGAGGCCACTTTTTGTTGTTCTTCGCTACTTGAAAGGTAATCCTAGGCAAGGAATTTTTCTGCGTGTTGATTCTAATATGTAGTGGTATGGTTTCTGTGATTCTAATTGGGCTATTTGTCACCTCAATCGTTGCTCGCTAACAGGTTACTTTGTTCTTCTTAGTCAGTTGCCTGTCTTGTGGAAGACTAAGAAACAACACAATGTGTCATGTTCTTTTGCGAAAGCTAAATAGGCACTGTTACCTATGAGTTGCTTTAGCTTAAGAGTTTGCTGTGTTCATTTGATGTTTCGTACACGCACCTGATGCATCTATATTGTGATAATAAAGCTACTCTCCATATTGCATCCAACCCCATTTTCCATAAGCGTACTAAGTATATTAAGATTGACTGTCATTTTCTCCATGAACACATTCAAGCTGGTGTCATCTCTACTCATCATGTTTGATTTGCCAACCAGTTTGCCAATATCTTTACAAAAGCCCTTGGCACATAACAATTTTCTCATTTATTATCCAAGTTGGGCATTTGGAATCCGCATGCTTCCACTTGAGAGGGAGTATAAGACTATATAATTAATTGTATGTAATTATGTAATATTATATGTAGGGTGTATATCTGTTGGCCCCTGATTTTTCTTCTTCTTTTGATTAAGCATGATTAGATGATTTTGGGATCTTGATAGATTAAATTGTGTTGGGATTAATTAGCATGGTAGTA
>JAOTBA010000104.1:13486-41980 GCA_025629845.1 Erythroxylum squamatum
AGGTTAATCAGACAAGGGTATTATTGGCCAACGATGAAGAGAGATTGTCAAGAGAAAGTTACCCGATGCGAGGCTTGCCAGAGGAACAGTAACCTGTCTCATCAACCGACCGAACGGTTAAAAATTGTAAGCCATCCTATCCCCTTCGCCCAATGGGGAATGGACATACTTGGCCCTTTTCCTCTCGGCCCGGGACAGAAGAAATTCTTAATCGTGGCGGCCGAATATTTCACTAAATGGGTAGAAGCGGAAGCGGTCGCCACCATTACTGAGCAAAAGATAGAAAATTTCGTGAAAAGGAACATATTATGTCGGTTTGGGATGCCCATGGTGTTGGTTACGGACAATGGTCGGCAATTCGATAATGATAAGTTCAGAGATTTCTGTGATCGGCTAAAGATAAGGCTCAAGCTGACCTCGGTGGCCCATCCTCAAGGCAATGGTCTCGCGGAAAACACCAATAAGAAGATAATGAACGCCCTCAAGAAACGCTTGGATGGTCGTAAGACATGGGTAGACGAACTAGATGAAGTGTTATGGGCTTACCGGACTACCCCAAATGGAGCCACGGGAGAAACGCCGTTCCGAATGACCTTCGGGGCAGAGGCTTTGGTTCCAGTAGAAGTGGCACTGCCCAATCAAAGGCTATCGAATTACGAAGAAGAACGGAATAATGAAGCTCGCAGAGCAGAGCTAGTACTCCTTAGCGAAGACAGAGAGAGAGCAGCCGCTCGGTCAGAAGCCGTCAGACAAAAAGCAACAAGGTTCTACAACAAAAGGGTGAGACCGAGCGACATAAAAGTTAGTGGTTATGTTTTAAGGAAAGCCGAAGCGGCTGGGAAGCATCCTGGAAAGCTCGGGCAGGCGTGGGAAGGACCTTATCAAGTGGTCAAGCAAACCGGACATGGCTCTTATATCCTGCGCGACACGAATGGAAAAATTCTGCCGAGGCCCTGGAGCTCTCAAAACCTGAAGGCGTTTTATCAATAGATAAGCTTGTTTTATTTTCTCTATCTCGCACTTTACTGCAGTTTATGCATTTGTAGTGGGAACCTTTTTCCTGGCCTTGCCAGTCAGGTTTTTTAATGGCCCACACTCTTATCGTTATCAATGAAGAGTTTCAGATTTCTTGGCAGAAACAATTTAATTAATTTGGATTAAGGGCGGAACAGTCTACCAACCGATCGACAAGGTTGTCAACACGAGACGTTGAAACCACGCGATGCCAATACAAGATCTTGGATCGCTCAACATTGACCAATTGCTCGACATCGACCAATCACTCGACATCGACCATTTGTTCGACATCGACCAATCGTTCGACATCGACCAATCATTCGACATCAACATCGATCGACAAGGTTGCCAACGCGAGATGTTGGATCCACGCGATGCCAAGACAAGATCTTGGATCGCTCGACATCGACCAATCGTTCGACATTGACCAATCATTCGACATCGACCAATCGTTCGACATCGACCAGTCGTTCGACATCGACATCGTTCGACCTGAATGCTAAGACAAGATCCTTAGAAACAGGGGATATTGAGAAGATCAATCCCGATCGATCGGCTCTCATCAGACCCAACAATCGACCGACTTGCATTGGACGCGCTAATTCACTACGTGCTATCTGAAAGGGTAACCTATCATACAAAGCTAGCGATAGTTCAAAGCTTCATCTGAAAAAATTGAAAAGACGAACGAAGAATAAAAATTCCAAAATTCCTTTTATTTCCAATAAGTCTGCCCTGGTCACAAGCTCGACCAGATGAGCACTTTACTTAGAAAAGAAACATCTTTCCTACCCGGTCTACTACAAATATTATCTTTCCTACCCAGTCTACTACAAATATCATCAACGAACTCCTCCACGCTAGAGTCAAGCGACCCGTCTCTCACAGGTTCTGATATATTTGTGCTGACAAGTCCTGTGACAGCCAAATTCTTTATAAGCCCACAATTTTTACTGTCACAGGCCCTCATCAGGAACTACCTCTCACTCTCTCTCGACTATTCCCCTTTTTTCTTCTAAAAAAAGGCCGAGCTCGAGTAAACACGACGTCTCAACCCTCATTTTGTCCCCCACGTTCTCCGGCACCACCATCATTTTTGCCTTTATCTCCGGCGACCCAACTACTGGCAAGGCAATTTTGGATGGAAAGAGGAAAAAGGACACGTCTGGTCGATGGTTGAAACCCGGAGTTGGGACAATAGTGGAAGACACATTCTGATAACAAGAGATGAGGAGACAAAAAAATAGAAGACAGAGGTTGAGAAGAACCATACAGAATAAAGAAAAACTGTCCATCCCAGAATTTATAGTATCAGCCGAATAAACATACCAATCCGAGTTGACCACGTGGAAAAACCTAAGCGGCTAAAACGGCGCGGCAAACGAAGGGACGCACGTGACAGCGCATGACAGCTGTACGGCGGTCAAAGAGACGCGACGTTCCAAATCTCAGCAGCGCCTAAAGGACGTAAACCGTCAATAGCATTTACACCCAACGTTTTGGATTTCAGCACTTTTAATTGGCCCAACCACTGTGTTTGCCCGATCGACCAACCCTAATGGAACAACCGAGCGAGCAGTTTCTGTGATGACGATCGATCGGTCTACCGGGCTATTATATATGGTCGGTCGCCACAAAGGCAATAATTAGCCAATTAGGCCTGGCACGAGCTATTATAAAGACAGACTATACGGTCCCTATATACTCCTTCGATCCTTCTCCTTGATCAGGCTCGAGGAGTAGGGGGCTTATGGTTGGGTCGGCTGGGCTGGCCTTACAAGGCCCAATCCCAGGCCCAGATGTCGATGGCCCGGACACAGGAGATAATCTCCCATGCAAACATAACAACCCACGTAAAGACCTAAACCTAGCGATAACCCCTGGTATATAAGGTACTATTCCTCCCTGATTCATGTATGAGATTACAACCCTACTTTCCTCTGCTTTCAGCAGCCGAAACCTACATAAAAAGACAGACTTAAGCGTCGGAGGGGCCTCTCGGGAATCAACTCCCGGCCCGCCGTTATTTGTTTTGCAGGTATTCTATAGCCAGAGTCACACAGATCATGGATCCAAACAACGACATTCAACCCCAGCAAGATCAGGCTAAACCAGAAACGATGTGTGCGACGATAAGAAATAATTATGGTGCAACTGAAATTGTCTGAGGAAGAACACAATTAGGGGTTGAAGTTAACAGATTAAGGATTGTGTGAAAGTGAAGAAGTACGCAAATTAGGGATTTTCTGAGGAAGAAGCAAACGCTGCGTGATGTTGGTTCTTCAAAACGATGCGTCTCCTGCTCTATATATGCTGCGTTTAAGAATCAAAAGCAAAGGGAGCGTTGTGTTTATGAATGAAGAGAACAAAACAGTGCATTTAATCATCACATACTGCTTAATGAAGCGAAAAAAATGATAGAACCTTGTCCCAAAATGATGCGTTATAAATTAACGCGGGACTCACTTCCACGTAATCGAATGGTGAGTCCCCCATTAATTTTTTTAAAAAATCCACGTTAATTTAAACGTTTTCCAAATTTTATTATTCATTTTGAACACCCTACAATGCTAGAGCCCATTTTAGAATTCAGTGTAAACATTAGGGTTCATTTTATTCTTTTGGCCAAAAATTAAAATACACGTGACATGAATATTATATATAAACTAATGAAATAATGCTTATATAACAACATAACTCAAATTTTAAACTTAAACCCAACAAATTAAATATAACTTAATTTAATAATTTATTATAATTGTCTTAAATTATTAATTTATATTAAATTGAGCATATTCAGATCGTGTTTACGAATAAGTTGAATTATGATAATGTAGTGAATTTCTTCGTTATTTTTTCAACCAAAATTTAAAAACAGATATCTTTTTAAAAATTAAAAAAGAAAAATGTTTTCAATTCTAATTTTTCTAAAATCACATAAAATATCTACATCCTTTATCATATCATAAATATATCTAGTCATAAAAAACGAAATTATCTTCATTATATATCTTAACCTAATTTCACCGCAACAATAGCAAAAAAAACATTTTTTTTAGTCTCAAAATTTTCCACAACCTAGAATTTACAAAACCAAGGTTTTTAATTATGTTTTTTTCAAAATTAGAGAAGTAACATATTGAAAAGGGCTCAATGGTCAATAAATACCAACTAAAATCCCACAAAGTCAAGTTTAATATTGTAATGCAAATCCAAATCTAAATCCAAATCTGACAAAAAAAATAAAATAAAATAAAAATACGAGAAAAAAATATAATCAATAATATAAAATAAAAGGAAGAACTCTCTCTCTTTTTTTAATAATTTCCGAAACAAGGGTTTATGTGTGTGTGTGCGCTATATTATCTTCCACCGGCAACAGCATCATCATACTGCTCTTCTTCTCTTCTCTTCTTTGCCCTGAGCAGAAGAGAGAGAACCCCATCAGCAACGAAGGCCTCCAATCAATCCCTTTATCTATCTGCACCTATCCCTTTTCGTATCTCTCTCTGTTTCAGTTTCTGTTACATAAAGTTATAATCTTTAGAGCTTTTAAATAGTCTAGCTGAATCTGCAGGGCATAGATACTCTTGCAGATAGGAAAAGAGTCGTCTTTTTTGGTTGTACTTGTTGTAATCTTTTCTGGGTCTTGCTTTTCTTTATTGGATCCTTTATCTGTGTGTACTTCGATTTCGACGGCGGAGATTCAATCTTTGAGTGAAAGATCAAGGAATGCAGCAAGGTGATCGGACGGTGTTGAGCTTGAGGCCTGGTGGTGGTCGAGGAAGCAGACTCTTCAACTCACGTCCAGAGTCCTCCTCTTCCTCTAATAACTCTTCTTTTTCGTCTTCTTTTGCTTTTGGCGATCTCCCTCTTTTGCGCCCTCATGGCGGCGCTCCTCCTTTGAAGGTTTTCCTCGTTGCCCATTTTGGATCTAGATCCATTTGATCCATCTATCTATTTTTTTATGTCCTGCATCTGTTTTTTGCGTGTTTCGGATTGATTTTTGTGTTGTTGTTTGAGAAAGATGCTAGCTTTAAATCCGAGGATTGGATTTTCTGTGTTAGAGTGTGGTTGTGATATTGGATCTGTTACTGATTATCAACTACCGGTTCATATCTGCTTCTGATGATTACTTGTTTTCAATGGTCGTCTCTGCTTAATTACGTTGTCTTTATCTGTTTCTCCATGGATGATTTAAAAAATGCGAGAATCATTATCTATTGGGTTTCATGGCAAAAAATAAGCCTTCATTTCTGGTTGGATATTTTCTACTACTTTTGGAAACAGCCTCTCTACTATTTAGGTCAAGCGTACTGGATGTCTCCCGACTCCGCATATACTGGTTGTTGTTGTTGATGATGTTTTTAGATTTATGCAAGTGTTGAAAAAGAAGAATGTTTAATATATGGACTTTTTGTTTTGCCAAGCTGCTTTTTTTATTTTATTTAACACAATACATTTAACTTTTGCATGTAGCTAATTCATGTGTAAATTTTAACTGTCCTAATTCTTGGTGGGGCACTAAATATGTGTTGCTGCTGTAAATATGGACAAACAGCAATATTGTAGGCTTTAGGTGGGCAGTTAAGGAGCTTCAAATTGCCCATAAAGAAATCTACTGACATTTCTTCTTTAAGTGCAAATGCTGTTAACATGTAATGTAATATGTACCTCATTTAAAGATTATTAGTATTTACTGTGTTCACATGGTGCCCTTGCTGGAGTTTTTTTTTTTTTAGTTCTGCCCTGTGGCTGGACTGTGTAAATTTTGTCAGATAATGTGGCTGCAGTTGAATCATGCTTAACTAGAATCACTTGGATAAGTAGTTGCCTTTGTTTTCTTGCTACATTACTGTCTTAAATTTATTAAAACTTGGAACTCGGAAAATATGGGAAACATCAAAATTCTACTTTAGTCTGTTTTCTTCTGTATACTTATTCCTGTTATATTCAGTTATCACAAATGTTTGTGTGCCTAGTTGGGCCTGCTTCTTGTACTTCTATTAATTGATATTGGCAGCACCTTTGACAAATATTTCATCTTATATTTCCAGTCATGTGGTGTATCTTCTGTTGCAGGATCATTGCTTGTGAACTTGCCATTATTTTGGCCATAGCTCGCTGCAATTTGTTGATTAATGTGTGCAATCTTTTGTTCATATTTTTTTTTGTTATTTTTAGACTGGGGACCTGCGATTTGAGGGTCGGGATCGACTGCGCTATACCAGAGAGCAGCTCTTGCAACTTCGAGAGGTAATACTTGTTTTATATACCTTAGATTGATTCCGAATTTCTGCTGGCTTATATACGCAGTTCCAAATGGTGAGTGTATGTTGGATAGAATATATCGCAAAATGGGTTACCAAGGTTTAAATTATGAGTGCTGATTGATCTTTTTGTGCCGATTATAGAGTCTCTGGTGTTATGTTAAAGGTTTAAATTATGAGTGCTGATTGATCTTTTTGTGCCGATTATAGAGTCTCTGGTGTTATGTTAAACGTTGCATATTACTTCATTCTTTTAATTTTGTGCTTTCTAGTTCCTTATTAAATTTTTTTTAAGGGAATGATATTTAAAATAGCAAATGGCTTTTTCATTACTGTTAGTTAAATATAACCTTAGTCATTTTATTTCTACTTCTTAAGAATCAGATCACGAGAGTAGTTCCTTCTGGGTAATTCTTGTCTGATTCTTATTGTGTTCATGAATTTCTTATAGGCTGCTGCAATCTCTGATGAGATTTTAAAAGTCAAACAAGAAATTGAAGCTGAAGTATTTGGTGAAGATCAAAGCTGGACTCGTGGGGAGAGTAATGTGAGTTGCTGTACTATTTTAATCATAACTTCATGCTTTTCTGTGTCCAGACCTTTTGTTGAAATTCCTACATTTTCTTTTAGATTGAATAGCTAGCTATCTTAGCTTTGTATCCAGTTTTAATGCAGATGTGAACGAGTACTGGTGGGAAGGGGAATTAAGGCAATTATTGTGATATTTATTGTATGTAAGTTGTCAACTTTAAGATAACAACATTTTCTGGTGAATGCAGCCACCAAATCAGTTGCAGAATCGTTATTCAGAGCCAGATAGTCGTGATTGGCGTGGTCGATCTGCACAATTTCCAACATCTGGAGAGGACAGGTCCTGGGATTCTGTTCGAGAAAATAGAGAGTTTGGGGCTAGATATGACTCCAGGTCTGAATCAAATCAGTTTAATCGTCAAGATCAATTGAACTTCCAGTTTGCTAGAGCTCAAATCTCTCCTAATCAAGTGGTAATCTAAGTGATATGTTCCATTTATTTGTGTATAGCCACCCTACTGGTAATAAGTGATCTTTTAAAAATGTTAAATTTGTGTCTCTTAAATTTGTTGCTGGATTCATTTAGTTTGATATATGTTTTTATTGTGTGTAACAGGGAGGACCAACTCCTCCTTTGGTGAAAGCTGAAGTTCCATGGTCAGCTAGAAGGGGAAATCTTTCTGAAAAGGAGCGTGTCTTGAAGACTGTTAAGGGGTAACCATAAAAATTATTTCTGAAACCATCTTTTTTCTTGTAGCAATACATCTTGATGCTATTGCTCTTATTCATGGAATTATTTCTGAAATTTTTGTCGAATTCTAAAAATAATTAGATGTTTTTGAAGTTTATACATTAGTAGTATCATTTTAACAAGTTCAATTGCTGCTTTTCATACAGGATACTGAACAAGCTCACACCTGAGAAGTTTGATCTTCTTAAGGGTCAACTGATAGATTCTGGCATAACATCTGCTGATATCTTAAAGGTTAATACCTTCTCTCTTATTCACCTTTCTTTTTACTCTTTGCTATTAGGGATTTTTAGCTCACTGTTGTCTTGAAACACAGGGTGTGATATCACTAATATTCGACAAGGCTGTTCTGGAACCCACATTTTGCCCCATGTATGCCCAGCTATGTGCTGATCTTAATGCGAAGCTCCCTCCATTCCCATCAGATGAACCTGGTGGCAAAGAAATTACATTTAAGAGAGTTCTATTGAATAATTGCCAGGAGGCTTTTGAGGGTGCTGATAAACTAAGGGAGGAGGTGAGGCAGATGACAGCTCCAGAACAGGAGCTTGAGCGTAAGGATAAGGAAAGACTGTTCAAACTACGTACTCTTGGAAATATCCGTTTGATTGGAGAGCTTCTGAAGCAAAAGATGGTTCCTGAAAAGATTGTCCATCACATTGTTCAGGTTAGAATTATAGATTATAATGCTAATGATATGTCCAGGTGACTCCTTGTTCATTTGTCATCGTAACTTGATATGTTAAACAGGAGCTTCTGGGACCAGATAATAAAGTTTGTCCTGCTGAAGAAAATGTTGAGGCAATATGCCAGTTCTTCAACACCATTGGTAAGCAGCTTGATGAGAGCCCAAAATCACGTTACATAAATGATATGTACTTCAGCCGGATGAAGGAATTGTCATCAAACCCTCAGCTTGCTCCTCGATTGAGGTTCATGATTAGGGATGTCCTTGACTTGCGTGCAAATAACTGGGTTCCCAGACGTGAAGAGGTAGACTTTTGTGCCCTACTGGTTAAAGTTTGTTGCATATATTCTTATTGAGACTAACATTTTTGTTGTTGCAGGTCAAAGCCAAGACGATTACTGAGATACATTCTGAGGCTGAAAAGAATCTTGGCCTGAGACCTGGTGCAACCGCAAGTATTAGAAATAACCGTGGTGTTATTTCCACCGCACCCGGGACAGCTGGTCCTGGTGGATTTCCTGTAAACCGACCTGGCACTGGGGGGATGATGCCTGGGATGCCTGGAACTAGAAGAATGCCTGGAATGCCTGGTATTGATAGTGAAAATTGGGAGGTGCCCAGAACACGGTCTATGCCAAGAGGTGATGGTCAAGTAATGCAGAGTGTAGGGCGCATACAATCACCAATTGTGAACAAGTCAACTCCACTGAGCACAAGGTTGTTAACTCAGGGTAGTGGTGGCTTCATTAGCGGGAAGAGTAGCGCCCTCTTGCAGGGATCTGGCCCTCCATCTCGCCCTTCCAACTTTGGTTTCGGTACAGAGCCTCCTGTCCAGGTCCCTGCACCTAGTAAAACTTATACAACTCCCTATGTGCCTCCGGTTTCCGAGAAACCTGTGTCTCCTACTGTGAAGTTGAACATTGATGAACTTAGAAGGAAAACAATCTCACTTCTCAAGGAGTATTTCAGTATCAGGCGTTTGGATGAAGCCCTACAGCGTGTGGAGGAATTGAAATCACCAGCTTACCATCCCGATGTTGTCAAGGAAGCAATATCCCTTGGACTAGAAGCTAATCCACCTTGTGTTGAATTAGTTGCTAAGCTCTTAGAATATTTGTTCACTAAGAAAGTTTTGACAGCTAGAGACATAGGGACAGGGTGTTTGCTTTATGGTTCTTTGCTGGATGATATTGGTATTGATTTGCCAAAAGCACCTATGAACTTTGGTGAAATTTTGGGAAAGCTAATTGTGGCTGGAGGTTTGGACTTCACGGTGGTGAAGGAGATTCTCAAGAAGACAGAAGATGAATCTTACCGGAAAGCTGTATTCGACATGGCAATAATGGTTGTCCATTCCAATCCTAATGGTCAAGTTGTATTGAATTCACAGGCATCTGAGATTGAAGCCTGCAGGGGTTTGCTTTAATTTGGACACAGCATCATAATGCCAATCTCTGGACACATCTGAGAGGAGCATCTTGTACTAATTATGATAAGGTGAAGCTGCCAGGATAAAGTCGTATTAAATTTTTGTTATTCTCGAGTTGTACATCTTTCACCAGAAGATCACAGCTTTGTTGGAAAAGAAATCAAACCATAAATGACATGGATTTTGGTCTTGTTGAGCAGGTTAATCATGTGCTTTGTTACTGGAGAAGAGTGGCTTCCTTTTTTGAAAGGATATCCATTTGTTTTTGTATTTTGGTTAGTTGTTTTTTCTTATTTTTTGTTTCATTCTGAGTCAGGAATCTCTTTTAAGTTATTTTTGTCCAGACTACATAGTTAACGAGTCATAAAAGATTTTGTCACTAAAGCATCCTCAGTTCTGCAATCACAAGTTTTCTGCTATAATAATATCTATATCAGCTATCAACTCTTATCCTTTGAGATTGTCTTTTTTCTCTCTTGTTTTTGTATTATTTAACGTAACGCACTTGAATTGCTGCCATTGGATTGTTATGCGTCAATTACACTGTGTCCTTCTTTGGTACTTCCTGTGCCCTTATCTTCACTACGATTTTATTCATACGCTTTGATAGATGCAATTGAACTTTTTGTCCTCTTCAGTTGCTTTCCACCTTTATCTCTTTATCCACAGACAAGACTTCACGTGACACAATTAGTGAATGACCTCATGTCAGGGCCTAAAAGAGTGCAATTTGGAGTCTGGAGAGACCCTTCTCAACCACAAGGACTATATAATATCTTTAGAATCTTACTTGCTATCAACATATCTTTTATGCGATTATCTTAGTGGATACTATAACTTTTTTCTCAACCTTATGGGTGCTTCTGTCTCGCAAGCATGATTCAGACAAGACATATGGTTGGTTTCATTCTCATTGTTGTCCTTGTCTTTTTGTCCCCCTCAAAATCAAGCTCAGCTCATGAAGGTGTCCTGATTGCTGGGTCCCTACTGTATCATCGGCAGTATTTGCAGTCTAATGATCTTATACTTATCTATGTATACTCATGGCTTATTTTCAGGGCATCACACCAACCTTTAAGAAAGCCGCAGCAACAAAACTGTGATCCTCATGGTAGGAATAGGAAGTTTCTTTTGTGATCTTCGTGTAATGAATCTATTCTGAGATTTTACTATGCAATAATGAGGGCAAACACCACCGAAAGAGGCAGAATGATAGATTTATTTATATACCGGTAACCCGAATACAGATCAAGCTGTAAAAGACAGTTCATATGGCACAATACATTCTTTCACAAAAGATAAAAGCCAAAGCTGTAAAAGACAGTTCATATGGCACAATGCATTCTTTCACATAAAAGATAAAAGACAAAATAAAAGAAAGAAACGAGCTAGCTGCAGATTCATGATAACTGCAACATTAGGATGGAAAACAGACTCCCCATCCATTCAAACTTTGCAAGATCAAATATTGAAGACATTAGTCTGGAATCGGTCATCATATAGATTCCAATGCCCATACCTTTCAGCATTGAAAGATGATCTGGGGATGTAGAAATTTGGCTTCTTAATTTCCTTCAAATTCTTCAAATTGGATGTTGCACTCACAATGTCCCGACTTGTCAAGTTTGCACACCCATGTAGATCTAAATATTCAAGATCCAAACATCCTTCACAGATCAAAGCAAGCCCCTTTGCCGATAACTTGGAGAATTGAAGTTCAAGATGCTGCAAACAAGGCATAAATTTTCCAACCGCACCTGCCTCTGAATCTCCATCTTGTGGGCAAGCATTTAGGTATTCAATAGGGACAATGCCTGTATGTTGGGAGGGATCCAACCAATTCATTAGATTTCGCTTCAGAACCTTCAGATTAGGGCAATTCCTCCCTATAGTCACCAGAGATTCATAAGAAATTTCATAGCAATAACTGATATCAAGCTCCTGGAGCTTTGTGCAGTTGAATGCAATCTGAAGCATGGATACGTCAGTCACATTTGGGCTGCTCTTGATGGAAAGAACCTGAAGATTTGGGCACCTACAAATGCACGCAAGAAAGTGATTCAACTTCTTTATTCAAACTAAAAACAGCAGGATTCCATAGGCAAATGCAAAAACCTAATTTTGTTCCAGGTCTGGCCTTCTATTATACTTGCTAACAAGCAAAATGTAAGAAACCATTACCATGAAATAGCTTCTTCATCAAGATTAAGGATCAGTCATTCTGTAATCAATTAAGTTTGAATTGCAGTCTCAATTGAACTATATTATCCCGCAACAAGCAACGTTTCCCTCTTTTTCTCTTATAAGAAAACCATTGTCGAATTAAGCATTCTGAAGCGATCATAAAAATTCGATCTTTTTACACGCACCTTTCGGCGACAGAATTAAGGGAGCGATCGGAGCAGTGTCGAGCGCGGATAACAGTGAGAGAGCCTTGGCTCCAACCGACGGCGGAGAGGAGCATGAAATCGATCTTCCTCTCAAAATCAGGCGACCACCAGCGAGGCGACTCTGCGGAGGAATCGAAGAGGGATTCCAGATCGAAGGTGGTGTGGAGCGTAGGGTCTTTGCAGGCGCCAAGCCACGATTTGCAGACAAACATTGGTCCCTGCCATCGGTGTTCCAAATTGAGACGAGAAAGGATGTTGATCAAGCATTCATGAGTAAGCTCCGACCAGTCGGTGGTGAGTCCCGACGAGGTCCCGTTCTCGATTTCTCCATCTCCTTTGTTATCGCCGTTATCGCCTTCCATTTTTTCGCGGTTTCACGGTGACACTGAAGGACGTGAAACGTAAGAATAGATCTTCGCCTTGTGGACTGACTGAAACGTGGCAGTTGAACCGTACACATAATGATTTGGAAGATTAAAAAATTGTAAAATAATTTAACTTTATTTTTATAATTTTATGATATCAATATTAAAATTATACTAGATAAAATACATTTATAATTTTATTTATGTAAATATAAATTATTTAATAATTAATTTTTAATATTTATTCACATATTTATATTTAAATATAAATTTTAAGATAAAATAATGATGAGACAAATTGATTAAAAATATTTTTATCGTATATTATTTTAATAAATATAATTAAGAAATATATTAAAAATATTATTATCTCTAATAAGACGTAATTTATTGTACAGATATATATACTTAAAATATACTATTGAAAATACCAATTTTATTAATTAAAAATAATTTTATGTATTTTTGAACTTTTCTAGATATCGAATTTTTGTAAAATTTTTATTGATATGTTGTTGCTGTATGTTTTAAAAATGTAAAATAATGATTAAAATTGATTATATTTTTATATTTTATATCAATAAAGAAGTTTTAATAAATTAAAAATATTTAATTATTTAAATATATAATATATAATGGATATTAATATGTAATTATTCATAATGAACCTTATTAAATTATTTTTTTATTAAAATATTTCTTTTACTATTTATAATAAATTTTATTAAAATAATTGTTATATGTTTTTAGAGATGATAGTTTTAACTTAACTCAATCTAATTTAATTCTGTGTCCATGTTCTTCATCTCTGGATTGTTCATGAACATGAATCTAAACACCGCTCGAAAGCTACTTGAAATGAAGGTTGTTATCAAGGAGTCAAGTGTTGTACGTCTATTTGAAGATACACCTAAAAGACGGATATGGCTATTGTTACAAAGGTCTTCTTAAGTACCGAACTTATCACAAGTCGCGCTTACTCTTTTACACAACAATCTCACTTAGATCCGTTTAAGTAAGACTCAACCTTTCTCACATGATCGTCGACCAACAATCGAGTTCTCGAATGCTTCATAACTTTCGTAGTGTTTAACTCTCACACTCGCAAGAAACCACAGAAGCAATTAGAATAATCAAAGGCAACAATAGAACAAAGAAGAGATACAACAAATTGCCAACCTTATATTACTTTTCTCAAAGTATACAAAGAAATGCTCTCTCAACTCTTTTGTGAATAGCAAGGCTCAAATGAGCTATATGTAGGCATCAAGGCTTAGAGAACAAGTAAGAATCCTAATAGAAATCTACTAGCTAAGATCACAATTTTATCCTATAAGATTACATCCCTATTTAAATAGGACTCTATCCGATAAGGCTTATTTACATCCCAACTAACATGATAAAAGATTACACATGATCTATCTCTATCCACGAAGATGTCCACTATCTTCAGATGATCCTCCCGTGTCGTCTTTATCCTTTAGTGCTGATGTTTATCCTCTGTGATCTTATCCTCTACATCATCCATGATCCCCAAGATCTCTATTCGTTGATGATGAGTCATTCAAGCAAAGCTAGTCATAGCACACTGGTTCGATCCAATGCTTACCCATGTCAAGTCCATTAGTTATGGTTCGTTCATTTGAGCAACCCACTAAGTCTTTAATTCATCAAGAACTTATCCTTAGCCTTGTCAGCTCGTACATGGTCCGAAACTCTACCAAAACTCGCACCATGCTTGATTCAATGTGCTAAGTCACCTTGGAGCTTTTGCATGCCACCGACATGCGCGTGATCCAGCTAACCTTCTATCTAAGGCTTATCTTCGGCTAGCTGTGAAATGCCTTCATGTGCTAAGGGGCTAACAAATCACCCCCACCAGATGAATTCGACGCCTTCGTCAAACTAGTCTGAAGGTAGGCATTCACCTAATGCTTGAACTGTCACAAGGCTGTATCTTTCTCCCACGTAGCTTCTGTGGTCGACTTCCCCTTTCACAGGATTAAGAACTTAGTCTGTCGATTCTTCTTATGCTGCCCCATTATTCGGTGGTCAAAGATCTTCTCTACTTGATCCTCGAAATGTTCTCTCACAACCAGTGAACCTCTCTTTACTTGACTCCTATTTGGATCTGTTACATCCTTAAGGTAAGGCTTGAGAAAACTAACATGAAAAGTAGGGTGTACCTTTAGTCTCTCGTGTAACTTCAACTTGTATGCCACGTTCCTTACTTTACTCAGCACTTTGAATGGTCCATTGTACTTCGGTACCAATCCACGATGCACTTGCTTGCTCGAGATCTTCTTTCAGATCTATGTGGTAAGTTTCAACAGTACCTTTTCTCCCACGTCGAACTTTAACAGTCTTCTTCGTAAGTCCACTTGCTTCTTCATCCATCGAGAAGCCTTCCGAAGACTATCCCTCGCCTCATCTAACAACTCTTGCTTCTCCATTGCGAATTTGTACGCCACAGGACACTTGCCACCAGTCCTTTGTTGTGCAATCTCGAGTTGAATAAGAGGTTGTTGTCCCAAGACTATCTCAAAGAGACTCTTCTCTGTCGTAAAAGATTTGTGCAAGTTATAGCAAAATTGTGCAATATCCATTAAACTTAATTAGTTACGTTGGCTTGCACTTACATAATGCCTTAACTACTCCTCCAATAGACCATTGATCCTTTCAGTTTGGCCATCCGTCTGTGGATGATTTGCCGTTGAAAACTTCAAATCGCAACCCAACATGTTGAAAAAGGACATCCAAAATTGTCTTATAAATCTCGGTCGCTCATAATATCCGCAGGACTCTGAAGTATTTCACCACGTTCCTATAGAACGATTCCGCTACAATATCCGAGGGACACGATGCTGGTGCTGACACGAAGATCCCACACTTAGAGCAACGATCTACAATCACCACGATTGTCGCCATATCGTCCACCTTTAGAAACCCTCCTATGAAATCCATCAAAACTGACATCCACGGTCTTTCTGGAATGGATAAGGGCTGTAGCAAACCGGTTTCCTTCTTCCTCTCCGGTTTATCCAACTGACACACAAAGCACGTCTTGACATACACCTTAATGTCATGCCTTAAGTACTACTCCAATAGACTATTGATCCTCTCCGTTGGCCATCCGTCTATGGTTAATTTGTCGTTTAAAACTTCAAATCGCAACCCATCATGTTGAAAAGGACAATCAGAATTGACCTGTAAATTTGACATCTCGGTCGCTCACAATATCCGTAGGGACTCTAAAATATTTCACCACGTTCCTATAGAACAACTCCTTCACAATATCCGAGGGACACGATGCTGGTGCTGACACGAAGATTCCATACTTGGAGAAACGATCTACAATCACCATGATTGCCGCTATGTTGTACACATTTGGAAACCCTCCTATGAAATCCATTAAAACTGAAATCCACGATCTTTCGGGAATGGATAAGGGTTGTAGCAAACCGGCTTCCTTCTTCCTCTCTGATTTATCCAACTGATACACAAGACATGTCTTGACATACACCTCAATGTCATTCTCCATCTTCGGCCAATAGTAGGAACAAGCTAGGAGCGCCATCATCCTCGGAACTCTGGGTGACCTTCCCACTATGAGTCGTACGTCTCCTTTAACAATTATTTCTGCAAGCTACCAAAACTCGGCACGTACACTTGACTACTCTTAGTCATCAACAACCCCATCTTCATCGAGCCAAAACTTACACACAACACCTTCCTTAACTTGTGAGATCAACTTATAATACGTGCTATTTAACGGAGCCGCATCTTTGATTTGCTCCAATAGGTTAGACTCCACTCTAGTAATGTCATATAGGGTCGCGAACACCTCCTTCCGACTGAAGGCATCCACCACGTTGTTGTGCCTCCTCGGTTTATACTCTCACGCAAAATCATACTCAACAAGGAACTTTTGCCATCGAGCTAGTTTCACGGACAACTTCTTTTGGATCCTAAAAAATGTGTTAGCAGCATTATCTGTCCAAAAAATAGACAGACAATGCCATATAATCGTGGAGTTTTATATGCAGAAGTTGTGACTGATTGTGCTATACCCGAACCTGGTAACCTCATGCATGACAACGGGCTTCTTCAGGTCTTGCGTCTAGTTAGTTACCACTCAAGTCGTTACCTTTCTTCTTTCCCATTACTCGTTTTACAGGAATAGTTAAGTTTCCACTAAATTTATCAAAAATACTATATGATCTAACAATTAGCAACAAATTATAATAATGGACTTGGTTTTGTTAGGGTTACTATATTGATGTTAATGCAAGTTACTAGATTCAATTATGGAAGTGTGTGTCTAAGAATTGGGTGGCATCACAATATAACAGATGGTACAGGTTTTCTCAATTTCTTTACTTCTTGGTCTAACTTAGCTTAGGGTTACCCCATTAACCTACCAATCTTCTTTGATCGAACCAGTCTCCGTTCAAGAGTCTTATCTTGTATCCCAACCTTTCACTATCCTGAATATGATAAATACCCTATCATGAACAGTACTTCCAACTCGCCATGCGCAATCACTTACTCTTCATACATGCTGGAAATTAATTCAAAATTGTAAAGTTGTTAAAATTCCTTTTGAATAGGTTTTTAGTTTGTTTTTAACCTTATCTTATAAGCCAGATTTATTGGTTGAAATCTCTATTTAAGTTTTTATATTTTGCCTATATAAGGCAACCAAGTTTATTAATAAAACCACTTCATTGTTATACATTCTTTTATCATATCTTATACATGTTCTTTTCTTTAAAATTTTAACATGGTATCAGAGCCCTCAAAGATCTTGAGGGGCTTATGAGTGATTAATGTTTTACAAGCTCAAGAGTAGAAAGGGGGAATGAGAAACCAAGAAAGTGAAATGATGGTGCAGGGAACCTATCTAGACCATCATCAAAGAAGAAAGGAAATATTTCTCAGTGTGACCATTATGAGAAGCTTGGTCATGAAGAGAAAGATTATTGGCATAAATGGAAGTCTCGGTGCTTTAAGTGTAAACAATTTGGACATTTGAAAAAGGATTGCAAGTTTAACGATGAAAAACAAGCAAATACAATGCAAGTGATTGAAGAACACACCCTCTTCTAATTAGTGAGAAGTGCACCAAGACGCATCATAGAGAGAAGTGTTGTATGGAGATAAGTAACGAGAGAAATGCTTATATTGAAAAATAGAGAGAAATGTTGTATTGAAAAGATTGGAGAGAAGTGCTCTAAAAAAAAGAATTGTGGAGAGATGTCCTCCATGTTCGTGAATGTTTTTTTTACAATTTTGAATTCAGGGGGAATGTTGTGAATTAGTTCAAAATTGTAGAGTTGTTAAAATTCCTTTTGAATAGGTCTTTAGTTTGTTTTTAATCTTATTTTATAAGCCAGATTTATTGGTTGAAATCTCTATTTAAGTTTTTTAAATTTTGCCTATATAAGGCAACCAAGTTTATTAATAAAACCACTTCAGTGTTACGTATTTATCTTATCTTATATATGTTCTTTTATTTAAAATTTTAACATGGTATCAAAGCCCTAAAAAATCTTGAGAGACCTATGAATGATTAATGTTTTATAAGCTTAAGACCAAAGAAAGGCAATGAAAAACTAAGAAAGTGAAAAGATGGTGCAGGGAGACTATCTAGCAAAGGTTCCATCATCAAAGAAGAAAGGAAACATTCCTCAATGTGGCCATTGTGAGAAGTTTAATCGTGAAGAGAAAGATTGCTGGCATAAAGGGAAGTCTCGATGCTTTAAGTGTAAATGATTTGGACATTTGAAAAAGGATTGCTAGTTTAACAATGAAGAACAAGCAAATACAGTGCAAGTGATTGAATAAGACAACCTCTTTTAATTGGTGAGAAGTGCATCAAGACGTATAATAAAGAAAAGTGCTTTATAGAGATAAGTGATGAGAAAAGTGCTCATGTTGAAGAATAGAGAGAAGTGCTCTATTGAGAAGATTAGAGAGAAGTTCTCTAAAGAAAACAATTATGGAGAGATGTCCTTTATGTTCGTGAAAGTTTTTTTTTTTACAATTTTGAATTAAAGGGGAATGTTAGGAATTAATTCAAAGTTGTGAAGTTGTTAAAATTCCTTTTGAATAGATATTTAGTTTGTTTTTAATCTTATCTTATAAGTTGAATTTATTGGTTGAAATCTCTATTTAAGTTTTTTATATTTTGCCTATATAAGGCAACCAGGTTTATCAATAAAATCACTTCAGTATTACGTATTCTTTTATCTTATCTTATACATGTTCTTTTCTTCAAAATTTTAACATGGTATCAGAGCTCTCAAAGATATTGAGAGACCTATGAATGATTAATGCTTTACCAGCTCAAGAGTAAAGAAGGGTAATGAGAAACTAAGAAAGTGAAAAGATGGTGTAGGGAGCCTATCTAGCAAAAGTTCCATCATCAAAAGGGAAAAGAAACATTCCTCAATATAGTCATTGTAATAAGTTTGGGCATGAAGAGACAGATTGTTGGCATAAAGGAAAGTCCCAATGCTTTAAGTGTAAACGATTTGGACATTTGAAAAAAGATTGCAAGTTTAACAATGAAGAACAGGCAAATACAATGCAAGTGATTGAAGATGACAACCTCTTCTAATTGGTGAGAAATACACCAAGACACGTCATAAAAAGAAGTATTCTATAGAAATAAGTGATGAGAAAAATGCTTACGTTGAAGAATAGAGAGAAGTGTTATACGTAAGATTTATTAACTTAAATATCTATTTAATTTTTTTATATTTTATCTATATAAAACAACCAAGTTTATTAATTAAATATTGTGTATTCTTTTTATCTTATCTTATACGTGTTTCTTTCTTTAAAATTTTAGTAAGACAAACTCCGAGGTAATATTTGAGATCACCAGAGATCTGATCAAAGCCCTCATGCCAGTGACGGAGAGGAAGCAGGCAAGACGAAGTACACTTACTTCGGGATCCTGACAGCATTCATATATATGGCGAACTGCATGTAGAGCTCGAGAGCTCTCTTATGATCAAGCAGCAAAGTTGCGTTTTGCAGTTGATGGGCGTTCCAGGTTGAACCCTCCACTCCCTCCAGGCTATTTTGGTTATGCAATCTTCAGTTGTACGACAATGGCTCTATCAGGTGAGCTTTTATCAGAACCATTCGTTGAGACGGTGGATAGGATTCATAAGGCAATAGTCAGAATGGATGATTAGTACCTGAGGTCGGCAATTGAGTTCCTGGAGAGCAAAGGCGATCTGACATCAACCATGCATGACCCTGGTGTATGTGCTTGTCCGAACCTTAATATCGTGAGCTGGACGAAGCTGCTTTTCCACGCCGTCGATTTTGGCTGGGTACAGTCATAAATGATACGAACGAATATGTTCGACAGGAAAGGATTGATAATGGTAAATCCAGCCAATGAAGAGAACTTGATCTTGGACATATGCTTGGAGACAGGCCATATGCAAGCCTTCCAAGAGCTGTTTCGATCCTCGTTCCAGGATACTCCAGTGGCCTAGCTTTGGCAATATGTTTACTCTGAACTTTCAAGTTATTGAGTAGTCATTTTTATCTTTCAATTTTCAATTTAATGATGTTGCAGATTATAAATTACGTTCTCTGTTATGAACGATGCGAATGTAATTATATACAAATTGCCGATTCGGATTCGATCCCAGTAAGGTTTTGTAAGTTCTGGAATGATGCATGTTTTTAAAGACTAAACTAAAACTCTCAAACATGAAAAGAACCAATCTTTATAGAAACTCCTGATTAGAACCAAAACATGACAGAGTAATCCTCTCTGAAAACTGAGCTGGGACAATTCAAAAGATTCATATTGATTCATAACATTGTAATATCAATACCAATCAAGGTCTGTTGGAATGTGCAAGATCTTGCATAATATACAAGAGAAAAGAGTTGACACATTAATAAGAGGCGTATAAAGGGCGTCTGTACTCATCAAAGAACTCATCCCGATCGATGAACACGATAGCATAAAGAGCGTAGATAATTCCAGGAAGATAACCCAGAATAGTTAGCAGTACACATAACCAAAACTCAACCTGCAAAGCAAAACAACACAAAAACATTAACTAAAGATTCCAACTTTCTCATCTCAATCTGTTTGGAAGCTGAGAAAATTCAGCAGAGGGAGGGAGAAAGAGACGTACGGTGCAACAGCCATGCCTGAGGCAAACGCCCAAAGGAGGAAGCAGGATGGCGATGAGGATCTCGCAGAAGATCTCACAACGACTCGGCATTTTTGTTCCACGGTTCTTTCTCTCTCTGGGATATCAATGATGTTTGGTTGGACCTTAATGATTAAAAAACAAAAATTGTGTCATTTTCCAGGAAGTTTCGTGGACGGTAGGATTTGTTTATTGTGTTGGACACGACGTGTCAACCACGAACAAAGTTCTGGTCGTCTCCGCCCTTGAAAGCAGGACAAGCCAACAAGAGTTGGGGATATCGCATGAATTCACGTTCATGATTATGTTTTCGACGATCAAAGGTTTCTTGTCAGGTTCTGAAGTGGTGATGAAGCTCACCATACCGGGTTTCAGAAACCTGAGGCAGAAATATTCAGACACAGGGGCACAGCATGTTGTGCCCCTGTGCCACAGAAGATTGGAAATTCAAGAACATAAGTCTGTTGAAATGACTGACTTGGAAAATGGCCATATGTTTCTTATAATCAACAAGTAGTTGACTTCGGCTCAAAAGTTTGAACTTTTCCAACAAATCCGGAGTAATGGATGCTATGAAGTGGTTAAAATCACATCCTGGAGATGCTCGGTGGCCATTTTTCTTCCACTCAAAGCAAGAACTTTTACAATAATGACAATGGAAAAACATGAATCGTTCCACTCAAGAAAGGGATCGTTAACCACTGCGAACTAAATTTCTTAATAGCTTGCCACACCAGACAAAGAAACAAGGTCCCATCTACTTCTTCCATGAAAGATGTTTTGCTTCTGAAACAAGGTAAGATTGATGAGTCATGAACAACAACGTAGGAGAAACGCACTGCTGTTCTTGCAAGTTAAAGTCATAATGAAAGGATGATCCCAAACCATTGGATCGTCCATAATAATGTATAGTTCTTTGTCCTAACGTTGAATTTGGTGCTGGCCAGCACGAAAAGCTACTAAAAGCATAAAAGAAACCAACTTTGGGACTCCCAAGCCTATCAATAGGGATATGAGCAAAAATACTGGATTTATGAAGACCAGGGAAGGAAAAAGGTGAAGTTGGAGCATCAAATTTAGCCATTTCATTCTATATGATTATAACTATATTGAACTAAGTTTTGATTTACAAAGAGGAAAAGGAAAGGTAACAAAGATTTAACATTTAACAAAGTTAGGCGAGGATAACCTTCAATCCTCACCGACCTATTGAAATTGCTGTTGCAATTGAAGATTGATCGAGCTCAAACCCTCAAAGCTACGGGATCCATCCATGAGATCTTCCTCTTCCCTGCATGACTAGACCCGTTGCCTAGATTTCTACAAGCTGCCAACTTCATATCATTGGGTTGTTCATCATTTCCACTTCTCATTGAGATCATTTTTGACTCGTCTATTCTGATCATTCCACAACTAGCTTGCAACTCTTCTTCTTCAATCTGAAGCAAGTTTGACATCAGTATAAGTTATCAGTAAAAGGGACTTAATCAAATGAATAAAGCTCCTAAAGTTGATAACAGTTACTGCTTACTGAAATCTCATTCAAGTCAAAAATTGGAGCATTGGTTTGACAAGCAGCTTCCTTTCCTGCATAAATCCTTTCCTTTTGATTCAAATCAGGAATTGCTGATGAAATTCGCGATGCTGTTTCCTTTCGGGAGTGAGTCTTCTGCTTTTGTTTCAATTCAGACATTGTAGCAGGTTCATTACGAAACTTTTCCTTTCGCTTTGAATCGAGTTGTGGAACTGACTTCCGCAGAGCTGCTTCTCTTCTTGAACCTTTACTTCCAGTCAATAACTGGCGTGGTTGCCCTGAATTTCGCTTTACTGGGGGATTCTGATCCTGGTTTTCACTCAAATACTTGTACCGTCGCCTCAAAAATCTGCGGCCAAAAGATTCAATTTTAAAACAACTGCTCAAATATTTGCTTTTGTATATGAGCATATCCAATATATCTAAAAGACAGAAAACTGATACCTCACTTCGTCCAATAATATCAATTTTTTCTCTCTCGTCATCTGCAGCTTGAATTTCTTGGCCTCTGTTTCCTGAAAAATGCTTACAACCGTTAACCAATCTATGACTGCCTTAATTGCTTTGAAGTCCATACCTTAATAACAGAGAAAGAAAAATAAAGGCAAGTAAAGCCGCAAAGGAATGGTGCTACAAGTAAAGAACTCATGAATATCACCAAGATCACAGATCATAAGAGAGACTCGAGGTTTTAAACGAGGACTGAATAACTAAACAAATTACATATTTGATGATTGAAAACGTCGTAAAAGGTAGATGATCCATAAAAGTCAACCACCTCTGAAGAATGATAAAAGGAAATAGGTACATAGCCACAACAAGTGATAAGCTTTGTGAGTTGATATCAAAGGGAACATAATTTATAATCTTTTCATCTCTGTTCTAGCAGGTATTCCTCGCCAATTAAACAAATCCCAAGTCCATATATTGTAACCACAAGTGATCAATCGCAGCCTTTCTGTCTACTTCACGCCCTAAGATATAATCGATATGCCAAAACAAAAAAGCTTACATCTGGGTAAAATCAAGAACAAATACATTAAAAGATCCAATCTTGATACTCACCAGATCTAAGGAAAACCCACAAAGGAATTCGCAAGACAACCAAAACCCAGAGAAGAGTTTACCTTGTATAGCTCTTCAAAATCCTGCATAAGACTCTGATGCCTGAACCTGGTCCTTGCGTCGCCATACAAAGGAGGGGCATAGGGTAAAAGAGACGACTCCATAGCCGGAACAACGCCTTTCATCCTCTTCATGATGGGATCAAATCACCGAGGGATAATATAAACCAGAAGCAGAGGACTGGAACGAGAACAGATGGGAAACAACAGAAGAGGAGAGATCGATGGATAGAAAATAGCAGAGATGTTAAAGGTAAAGAAGGAGATGGAGAAAAGACAAGTGGTAAGATAACAATAAAAGGACAGGAAATAGGATGGTTGAGATAGAGATACAGGAAAGAGAGAGAGATGAGAAAGTTCTCGCTTTCCTGTTTTCTCTGTGAAACTCTGACCAAGACAAAGAAAACCCAAAGAAGCCCACATAACTCGGTGAATAAATTGTAGCGTTGAGACAGTGATGAAGATGGGATCTTTTGGGGGTTGCAGAAGGGTATTTCTGACATGTCCTTTGGTTTTTATTTTTCTTGTTGTTGCTGTTGTTGCGAAGGTAAGGTAGTGAAAGAGTTTTTTGTGAGGTGGGTTTGGTTGGAGGACAACCTTTGAAGACATCTACCATATCTACTGTCTTAGACTCTTCCTTTCCTCTCTCTTTCCACTCTTTTCTTTTTTGTTCCACTCCCACGTAAATTCTGGTCCAGCTGGGCCATTGAAGAATGAGAGAGGGAGAGAGTTAGATGGTGTGGACTCTTCTTTGAATTTGAAGAAGTTTCCATGTTTGTTAATTTGATACTGTTGCTTAGCAGATGGTGTGTGTAAGACGGAAACAGGAAATGTTTGTTTTTCTAGAGAGAGAGAGAGTGAGATCAAACAAATATGGGCTTTTGTGTTTGTGTGAAGAGGCTGAAAAAGCTAAGGCAACAGATAAAATCAAATGGGATGGTGGTGATTTCTGATGTGTAGTTGTTCTTCTTCTGTTGCAGCTGTTGCTATTACCTTATTTTTAGGCCTTTGGCTTGTGGTGTGTGATGATGCTCTGCTCTCTCTCCTTCAATGAGGGATGCCTTTTACTTTCACATCGTCATCATCATTATTATGATATACATTATGTGTACCAGCAGGCCATACCACCTTCACTTACTCAAATAACCCCACAAAAAACTGTTTTTGGCTTTATGCAAAAGCAAAAATTTTCCCAGTCAATCTTGCTCAACTTCTTAAACCATTGATGTGATCTGTTCCAATGGAGGTTGATGTTCATAACCATCAACTTTCTTCTCCAGGGTAAACAGTTGATGCCATAAAGAACCATTCTTTGTGGCTTTTCTTAGATCTAATCAAATACCTAGCTTCTCATCTAGCTTTGCTGAACCACCCTAGTTATTAGCCGGCCCACTATATTTGACAGGAAACATTCATATGCCAAGCCTTGCCTATGGGACACCTAAGTGATTTACCTGAAACTAAGTTCTTGAACAATTTTTTAGTCTAGATCTAAGCATGTTTTCCCAGGAAAAACTATTGTTTAACAATGTACAGAGAAAGGTGGTCACACATTGGCTGTATTATCAGTCAAACAGAAAGATTGATGTGGGTGGTGAGCCCCTCACTGCCTTTTCCTTTGTCCTTCCCACTAAAAATATTTAAGTCGATTCATCCCTATCCTGCATCTCTCTTGGACTAGTACAAGAAATCTCGCAGATTCAGAGCAAGAATCTGAAAACCTGTTTTGACCATTACTCTGATTTCTAACATTTGAACGTGTACCAGAAACCAATGGATGTGGGGGAGCTTGACCTCAGAAATCATAAGTTAAACAGAAAAAAGAAGAAAAAAGGGAACCACAAGATGTAAAATTGAAAAGGGTCATCTCTGGTTTTTATCATTTTTCACATTTCAGTGCATGGAAAGTAGCAAACTTTGGCCATTTTCTAAAACCAACCGACTTGGTTGGTGTGAATTGGAAATATAATCAAACAATTGGCATTCAACGAGCCATTTACAGATAATTGAAGGTGACCTCAGCAAGCGTACAGGAGCTTCGAGCTCTGGACTCAGTCAAGCAACAAGCAACAGATGCCTGGTGATTGCTTTCCAAGAAGGAAACGACGAACTGCAAACGTCATGAGATAAGCAAGTTGAACGTGTCTAAGCTTCCTTGGATTGAGAGTATCTTACAGTTACTTTAGTAATCTTGAGATCTATTTAAAATTTTGCCAAAATCTTAAAAAATTCAGTAATACGTAATTTTACCTTAACTAACTAGTAGAGAGGTTATTTCCGGTTAGGCAAAGATCCTAATATTAGGAATAACTTTCATATTTTATATATTTCTTATTAAAATAAATAAATTGGAGCTCTACAACAATAATACCCACTCCAACTCTTTCTAAAAATTTAACTAACTATATAAGTCATCGTAAGACATCAATTGATAATTTAATGATTTGGTTTAGTTTGGTTTTATTTATATATTATTTGTAATTTTTAGTTTTAATTTCTTTTAATTTTGGTTTATAATTTTTTTTCAAACAGAGTATATACTTAGTTTTATTTTTCCAAACAAACTAAAACTTACAATTAAGTAAATAATTTTATTTCAATATTATATATCATATTTATAAATAAATATCAATAAAAATTTAATTCATTCATAAAAATATATAATTTATTTACAAACTAATCTTTTTATGTATTTTAATTATTAAATCCAATGTTATTATTTAAAATTAAATACTTGATATCTAAAAAAATTATTTCATAAACAACTATTTTAAAATTTAAAATTGATGTATCTTAAAGAGAAATAAATTTAAATATAATTATTAAATAATTATCAATATTAAATAATTAAATAGAATATATTTATTTAATAATATATCAAATTATGATAAAAATAATAATAAATAATAAACCATTTTTTATAGTTTTAATAAATTACTAAAATTTGAAGAAATCAAAAACTAAAAATTTGATCAAACACAATTGTTTAATTAATTTTACAAATAGAAACAGAAAATCAGATAGCAAACAAAGCTCAATATTCTGAGTAAAGATGTTGGAGTTATAACTTAGCCATTGGATTGCCCTGAACTGAAGCACCCAACAGCTTTTGGAAGGCTTGCATATGATCTGCTTCCAAGCATATGTCCAACATCAAACTCTCTTCATCGTTTGGATTTATCATTATCAATCCTTTCCCGTCAAACATCTTCGTAGGTTTCATGTCTGCTCGTCCCCACCCAAAATCGACGGCGTGGAAAGTTAGCTTCGTCCAGCTCACAATATAAGGTTCGGACAAGCACATACACCAGGGTCATGCATGATTGCTGTCAGGTCACCTTTGCTCTCCAGGAACTCAACTGCTGATCTCAGGTAATAGAGCCCACAGTCAAGCCCACACCACATACTAGAATATTCTTTGTAATCTACTAATTAAATTTGTCAAACTGTGTAAATTTGTAACAGTACATATAGCTTAAGTCTAGCACTTACATAGGCACTTAAATAGCTTTGCCTTTCTTTACTTATCTATATAAATTCAAAGTTTCCAATACAACAAAATACACTTTCAATTCATAACTATTATATGGTATAAGAGCCATAGACACACGTCAAACATATATATATTTTCCTCTTCTTTCATCATGTCTAGTTCATCTTCTTCAACCTCCAACATGTCTGCCAATCTCATCACAATCAATGTTGTTGCACAAGCTCCACTGAAACTAACATCCACCAACTATTTATCCTGGAGGCTACAGTTCCACAGTCTCTTTATTGGGTATGATCTCATGGGCTATATTGATGGTACTAAACCATGTCCACCAGCTACCATCACAATTGCAGATATACCTACACCAAATCCATAATGTCAGTTTTGGATTCGCCATGATCAACTTATTTTGAATGCAATCATTGGAGCTCTTTCCCCATCCATTATTCCTTTCATAGCAACTGCTTCCACATCTAAAGATGTTTGGGATTCTCTTGCTAAGACCTATGCACAATCAACTCGTGGCAGGATCAAACAAGTGAAAGCCCAGCTCAAGAAAATCGTCAAAGGCCAATCTACAATCACAGAATATATGCAAGCAATAAAGACAAAGACAGATCAGCTAGCTGAATTAAAAGCGCCAATGGATATTGAAGACATAACTGATAAAATATTGGAGGGTCTCGATGACACTTACAAAGACGTCAAGACGAATGTCAATGCCCGAGAACATCCTATCTCCTTTGATGAACTGCATGAGAAACTTATCATTACTGAATCTGAGATGACACCAGCTATCCCTAGCCACTATCCTGCAACAGCGAATTATGCCAATCGCACTTCTGCCAAAAGAAATAACTCTCATCAACACAACAACTAGCGCTCACAAGCTGTCCCAACTACTCGTTATTCAGGTTCTCATGAGCAGCATAATCAACAACATCAACCCAACAATCAAATAAATTGGAATACCAATGCTCAAGGCTCTCGACCCTACCTTGGAAAATGCCAAATCTGTGGTGTTCAAGGTCACTCTGCCAAAAGGTGTCCTACCTTTAAAATTGTGCCTTATGAATCACAATCTAATGTTCCCTCTCATTCATGGAAGCCAACTGCCAACTATGTCGCTCCTCTTTCACATCCTCCGAATAGTCAACCTTGGTGTTTGGATTCAGGAGCATCTCATCATGTTACTGCTGATATTTCAAATCTGGAAAATCACCAACCCTACAATGGTACAGAGGATGTGATGATTGGTGATGGTACAGGTTTGTTAATTAGCCACATTGGCAATGCTTCACTTCCTTCAGATCATATGCTGCTGACTCTTGAGAATGTACTATGCGTACCTGAGATGAAAAAGAATCTAATTTCAGTATATCAGTTTTGTGTCACCAACAATGTTAAAATCGAATTCTCACCTTACTCATTTCTTGTGAAGGATCTTTTGTAGGGAAATACCATTCTTCAGGGAACGCCTAGGAATGGAGTTTATGAGTGGCCATCCTCATCTCCACCAATTATGGCCTTCTCCACTGCCTCACCATTAGCCATCAATTGGCATGCCCGCCTTGGTCACCCTGCCAACACAATTGTAACAGCTATCTTATCTCAAAACAACATCTCATCAGCTTCTAAATCTACTCATTGCAATGCTTGTCTTAGTAATAAAAGTCATAAGTTGCCATTTTCAAAATCTACTCTTCAATC
>JAOTBA010000104.1:46209-56548 GCA_025629845.1 Erythroxylum squamatum
AAAACAGGAAACAAAAACCACTTTTTATGGTTTTCATAATTTTTGAAAACCGGAAGAAACCAAAACTAAAAACAAAAACTAAAAACTCAAACAAACAAGATTTTTTACCAAATTTGAAAACAAAAACAGAAAATCAAAAATAAAAACGGAAACAAACACCCCCTTATTTTTTATTTGAAAATATAAAAGTAAAGTTACATGTAGTATTTTATTGACAAAAAATGTTAAAGTTAAATTTGAACGGTTTAAAATGTTAAGATTTAAATTATATTTTATTGTAAACATTGGTCGGTCGGAGAATCGAGAGAAGAGGGTTGTTATCCCGAGATATCTAGTCATTTTATACAAATCAACTCAAAAATTAAGCATCTTAGAACTAAAAAGTCACCTTCTTCTTCTTGTATTTGTAGAAAAAAACATGGTGATGTTAACCAAATCCTACCACAAGTTGCAAGGTCCAACATGATCACCTACCTCAAGTCTTTTGATACACAGCTTTATGTCCTATCCTACACATTGAAGTTAGGCCACAGCATATACGTTTGGTGCCAAAATTGGCATAAGTTAGACCCTCCTATATTCGGATAAATAGTAAGATAACCGTATTTTAGTCAATAATATAAATTGATATTGTTTTTTCAATTTAGTTCGGATCTTTCAAGTCAAGTTGGTTGTTTTAAACTTAAATCTATTTTACATTCATTTATACTTCATTCAATTATAAAACTATTTCATTCTATTAAAAACTTTACGTTCAATTAAACATAACTTAAAATTTTCGATATGCACAAAATATTCGTAACGGGCTCAAACTAAACGTAAGCCAGATATAAGAGGTTGAATTAGGCTTGACTTATTGCTAACATTACCTATTTCCCTAATCCCTTCTTCTGGTGAAAGGTTGATAAGGTGTTTCTGGCATCCATTAGCTTGCCATGCAAAAGTTATCTCCTTATGAGTTTTTTTGCATCGAAAAGGGTATCCTCTCGTATAGTGGTATACCCTAAAGAGGAAAAGGAGATGGTGACTTTTGGTTGGTCTTTTTGCCAAGATTTGTCTCATTTCTTGTACAAATTGAGTCACATCCCCGCATCATTATCGCTTTTCAAGGACCACAATAGCAAAAGGAGGACTAAACATTCGTTGCCATGTGTTTCGAGAAATCAGCAGATGCGTCGACTGACTAGTAACTTACGCCAATCATTTTAATATACGTATTATTTACTTTCCTATCTCACTCATTGGGTGCTATCTTATCTTGTTAGAGAATTTGTCGGAAATTTGTTTCCCTAAACCAGTTATGTAATTGCTCCGTTGGTTTTCCTTTTATACAAAAAAAAAAACATTTCTAAGGTTTCAAGTAATCAAAACTATGCTTAAAGTAGAACAACAAAACATTTTACTAAGAATTCCACTAAAATGCAGCGTCCGTAGAGATTTCGAAGTACACAATCTTATCTTTAATTAGTATTAAGATTGTTTTTTATAAATTTACAATTTTTTTTAAAATGATTGAAGGAAAATAATAGTCAAATCTATAAAAAATAACCGTATCAACAAAAATAAAATAAGAAAACTATATGGTAACTAACATTTTCTATAAGAGTAGAGTGCCACCTAACAATAATTTATAATAATTATGATTCATTTGGTAATTTGTGCTACTAATTATGAAAACATTATTAATCATACAAATGGAAAGGCATAGAGCTAAATGAGGGAAATTGCTAACATAGGTTGATCTCATGATTCTCGGAGTTAAATATATAGAACCCTAATAAAAATTCTTAAGATATAAAATTATTTTATGATTTAATTTTTTTAAAAATCTCTAGATCTTTAAAGTTTTCAATTTTTATATTTTTATTTTTAAAAGATTTTTCTCTTATACTTCATTAAAAATTGATAAATTATAAGCAGTATAAATATTATATATGAACTAATTAAATACTACTAACACACTAAGTTTGACTTAAACCAATTGAACTCAATATAAATTAATAAATTAATAAGATTATAATAAATTATTAATTTAGGTCTAATTAATTAATTTGATTTAATTTTAAAAACGGAGTTGAATCATCGTATAAGTAATATTTGATTGGTTAACATATATTATCTATATCGTGTGTGTTTTATCATTATTTTTCTTGATTAAAGAGAGATTCTTTGGAAAAAAATTGAAAATTATATCTTTTTTTCAAAAATTTGAAAGATTAAGAAATCTTTTAAAATTTTCTTAAACTTAATTATTTTTTATCCAACTGATATCACAGTAACAACAACAACATTATTCAGTGAGAGAGAAAGAGAAGTTCATTATCATTCAACAGCTCAGACACAGTGACACTGAGAAGAACTTGTGATGCATTTATGATGCCTCTGACTCTGAGTGGTTCCTAACTATGTTCTCATCTATGTTTGTTTCCCTCTCTACTGTTCTTATCCATCGACATTGAACTTCCAATATAGTTTTGAGTGTATCAATACCTTACACTCAGTTCTTCTCCATTCAAACCTGTTGCAGTAGAACTGCACACTGCATAATACTGCTCTTTCTTCTTTCTCTCTTGCGGAGGGTGCAATGGCAGTTCAAGGAAGAACCCATTTCTTGTTTATAGTAGCTTTTGTTGCTTCATCCTCTATCACATCCATTTTTGCTGCTTTGACTGTGCAGCAAGAGCTAGATCGAATCTCAGCTCTACCTGGTCAACCACCAGTGACCTTCTCTCAATTCTCTGGCTATGTTAGTGTCAACCAGGAACATGGTCGTGCACTGTTCTACTGGTTGACAGAAGCAACAACGTCTCCTGACAAGAAACCACTCGTTCTTTGGCTCAATGGAGGTCAGTTATTAGGTTCTCATGCTTCTTTGTAATTTTTTTTTCCTCCGCGAAATGCATGTTTTTGTTTCATTCTTTCCCATCTTCTTCATTGACATCTTTAGGAACTTTACATGAATTTGGATGAACTCAACAGAAGTATGAAAGTGAGAAGATTCTAATCTATTTTCAGGAAACAAGATTCCGACGAACTGCGAAGTTCAAAACTATGGTTTCCGAGTTCCTTTATACATCAGAAGATTCACAGGATTCATCAATCTTTTCTTAAATAAAAACCCATCAAGCTCGTTTCTTTTTCATGAATGGTCCCTGTATTATTCTATTAATTAGTTGCATTTTTACTATACTATAAATTAATATTCCATGCATGTCTAGTCCCACTCTCTCTTCTTTCTTCACCTCTTTGCAGTTGCACATGTCTTCTCTATCCATAGCTCTACCTTGGGGCAGATTAGTGTGTACCCTCGATTAAACAAAACAACCAGAAGTGAGAAAAGGAGGGAAAAAAAAGAAGAAGCCACATGGGTCTTCGTGATCTTCCTCTGTAACTTTAATGGTTTCATTCCTTCCATAACAGATGTGTATTCCTTATTGTAGGACAAACCCTGATTCCTCCCTAACACCAAACACTTGTTCAAATCTTTATCTGTTCCTTTGTTGTCACTTGCAGTGTATGCTTCTGTAGTCAAGCAGTATATACCAAAATGTAACCAGAAAAGTAAACCAGCTTTTTCCTGTTGGAAAAAACTGTCCACAACTTTTTCCATGTTTTGCCTGGCAGAAGGTTGTTTCTTTTTCTCGCCCATGGTGGTTTACTTTTCATGCTTAGCTTCTTTCACAGTTGACTATTATTGGGTACTGTACTACTGTAATAGAAAAAGGAAATGAAACTGCAACTCTCTTACTTGCAGTTGCAGCTTCACTTGTTTCTTAGTTGAAGCACGCGCATTCTGAAAGAAACTGGTGGCTATGATGATCTTTTATCTTTTTCCAGGACCCAGAAATAGAGGAAAATAGTTTGTAATTATTAGTGAAAGCTTTAAAGGGATGGTCACTTTTGGGTCTTTTTGATATTTGGAACCTGACACATCCAAGTAGAAATTTATAATGGTTTACTGTTTCAATCTCTGCTTTGCCTCGAAAGACTGAAATGGAAAGCATAATCTATGAAACCGCAAAAGTTGTTGGACCACCTCCTTTAATGTCTCTGGGAGCAAAAGGTTGAATCCCAACCCTAAGGCCTCCAGTCGCAGGCCCGACATTGAATCAGGTCCTCCTTTAATGTCTCTGAAGTCTGAACTCGGAAGAAGTTGCAACCTTTTTGGAACTGAGTAGGATTACATGTGCATTACAGAACTTTTACCGTGCTTGTATCACAACAGTCTGCAGAAAAGAATTAAATCAGATGAGCTTGGACTTAAGTTCCTGAATGATGAGGAACAAAGAAAAATTACCCCATCAATGAGTTTATGCAAACAGTACTGATAAATCAGGTGTGCTAATGCAGGTCCTGGATGTTCATCTGTTGCATATGGAGCATCCGAGGAGATTGGACCGTTTCGGATTGATAGAACTGGTTCTTCTCTGTATCTGAACAAGTATTCATGGAATAAAGGTGCACAAATATCACTGTACAAGCAGTAGATACTAGTTAAAAATGAATCTTCAAATGCTTATATCAGTCCAATTCGTGCTTACAGAAGCAAATCTTCTCTTCCTGGAATCACCTGCTGGTGTTGGTTTCTCCTATACAAATACAAGCTCTGATCTCAAAGATTCTGGGGACAAGAGGACAGGTTTATATCATCTCTATCTGTGTGTGTGTTCTTGTTATGCAATTTAGTAATAATCAGTGTGAATTTCTGTGACACAGCTCAGGATGCATTTGTGTTTCTACTTAGATGGATGTCAAGATTTCCACAATACAAGGACAGAGATCTCTATATTGCCGGGGAAAGTTATGCAGGGCATTATATTCCTCAGTTAGCAAAGAAAATCGTTGACTATAATAAAGCCTATTCAAAACCCATTATCAATATCAAAGGAATCCTTGTGAGTAGAACTTTAAAAAGTTTGCAGAACCACTTCATCCATGGAAGTTGGAAAATATTTTTCTTATGTTTTACTACTGCAAATTATGCAGGTGGGAAATGGTGTGATGATAACTATTATGATAGCATTGGAACTATCACATTTTGGTGGACGCACTCAATGATATCGGATAAAACTTACCAAGCTATTATGGAGAATTGCAATTTCAAGGAAGATAAAACCACAAACAAATGTGATGATTCCGTGAATTATGCAATGAATCATGAATTTGGAGACATTGATCAGTACAGTATATATACACCCTCTTGCATCCAACTTCCAAATAGTACTGTAAGGCTCAAGAATACAATTCTGCAGAGAAGGGTCTCTGGTTATGATCCTTGCACTGAGAATTATGCAGAGAAGTACTACAACAGACCTGATGTTCAGAACGCAATGCATGCTAATGTCACAAGAATTCCTTATAAGTGGACTGCCTGCAGGTAAACTCAAACTGTTCTTTTTAACCCCTTTTTCTATTTATTCATTTTCAGAAAAAAAAAAAACTTGAAAACTTGGCCTTATTCTAATGTCATAAGAACTAATGTTTCTCAGTGATGTGCTCATTAAGAATTGGAACGATTCTGAATCTTCTATGTTGCCTACCTACAAGGAGCTAATTGCTGCTGGTTTACGAATCTGGGTTTTCAGGTAAATTCTTGAAGACAGTGTTTGTCTAGTAATCATTCATATTGTTTATTGACAACCATTGACCAGTTATAAATGATAAAGTTCGAGTATTTAGACTTGATCGAACTCAAATTCTGAGATTAGACCGAACAAATCACTGATTGAAATATGTTAGATTTCTCCTTTTTTGGGGTCCCCTACAGTATATTGGTCTTAATGAATGAATCGTGCATGACAAATGAACATTCTCTGATGTCTCTTGTTCTGATACAGTGGTGATACGGACTCAGTGGTTCCGGTGATGGCCACCAGGTTTTCTCTCAGCCACCTTAATCTTACCATTAAAACTCCGTGGTATCCCTGGTACTCCGGCAACCAGGTTGGAGGATGGACTGAAGTTTATAATGGGCTAACGTTTGCAACCGTAAGGGCAGCTGGTCATGAAGTTCCATTGTTTCAACCCAAGAGAGCTTTCATTCTTTTCACATCATTCTTAGCAGGGAAACCATTACCAAGATTCCAATAACACGACAAGAATCATGGGTTTAGATTCAAAAGAATTTATATGAACATTAGGCAAGACCCCACGTAAGTGACGAGTCAAGCACCTAATAGCTAGAATAGTCATCATTTGTTCAATATGAATTCTTGAGGATAATGTGTTCCATTCAAAGTTTCCAACTTTCATCTCGCCATCAACCCCAGAAAAACCCTGGAAAAATGTTTTCTTTTCTCTGCTTTTGAACATCTGGAAATGGAGGAACATGCAGCTTTAAAAGATTCCTGTTCTTCTCAAGCACATACAAAGTCTAGCAAAGTGAAAATAATGAAGTTTCACAGCCTCTGATCATTAAGAATGCAAACCCTGTAACAATAATCAGGTTTTTTAACCTAAGCTGAGAAGGTGAAGAGGAACACAATCAAGGTGAAGAGGAACACAATCAGGTCTCCACAAACTGATTGGTTCAATTTTTGAACATGCGTATTGCATGTTTTGTAACATAAACGTCGCAGGTTCCAAATGTAATTCCAAATGTAATTCACTATTCAAACCATAAACAATTATTTTAAGATGAACAAGCTATTGAAATCGAGTTGTACAAATAAGCATTTCTACTGCTCTGTCCAACTACAAAATTGAAACTCACGTTGGACGACGTATATGAGACCAGTAACTTGTTTTATTTTAAACCCTCGCTTTGACCAGGTGGCATTCCTAAGCTTTGGGCAAGATCATTCATCCTTTGCTTCATGGCCTTTAAGAACCAGATGACACCAAGATTTCATATTAGGTAAAATTACTGAGAGAAACAGCTTTGATTTGAGAAGGGAATCAATCTATTTTACCTGAACGCTCTTTTGGTGTGCATCCTTGTAAGCTTCAGTAACTAAAAGTGAGAGTTTCTGCAATCAAAAGGATATTTATTCACCGGTCCAATTTGCAAATGGATTACAAACTGAAAATACCTCTGCATTGTTACCATGGAAATCAAGTACAGAGACCAAAGATCAACATATATGCATTCTCCATAACATAGCAGAACTAGATACTCAAGTTAGTCCATATACTCACTTCTGGCCCTAATTCCATCGCAGCCTCAGTGATCTCAGTGCGCAAAGGTTGTTGGTTTCCTGACAGCGTGACCTTAAATGTGAAAATAAGAAAGTACAGAAAAGTAAAACCTTATGTCAGTTCAAACAGAACAATGCACATAACAGTTGCAATATTGGCAATTGAAGTAAAGAATGTTTGCTTTTCATTCAAACAAATGCATAAACTATTACCACCAGAACTACAAATCTTTTCAAGGGAAGAAAAGGATGCATGTACATTGCTAGCCACTCAGCCTCTATCTGATGTTTAAAAGCAGGAGAGGGCTTTTATCCTAGGGATACATCGCTAACAGCTACAGATCAATTCTTAAAGAGTTTCTCAACATAAAGGTATGTGCCCTTTACAACACCTAGTCCACTTCCATGATGCTCAAAACTTCACTTGGTAATGAATCAACCTTAGAAGGCCAAACTATGCACTCCAAATAACTTTATCCGCTGACCAAGAGATAAATAAGCAAGTTTTCCAAGCTTTAGAATCTAGTTAAGAATAAATTTTACGTCTTCAAAACAAAAATTCTTGTGTTTTACAGACAATACTGCGAGAGAGTTTTGGACTAGTTGTACGCTAGACCATAATCAAAGATTTAAACTACAAAAATCTTATTTTTATCTTGATATACAAGATGCCTACAAAACATGGGAAAATACTTATACTCCATCAAGAAACAAGGACATTTAAATTGAACCACAGAAAATGTCTGCAAAGTAGACCATAATCAAAGATTTAAATTACAAATCCTTGCTTTTCTCTTGACATACAAGTTGCTCGCAAAACACAAAAAAGTAGTTACTCAAGGATATTTAAATTGAACCACACAAAATGTCCAAAGGGATGGAGAGGCTACCTTGATCAGCTCATCTTCACAGTAACCATCAAATTCTGCTCTGTAGAAAAGAACAATGAAACGGAAAGAACCTAGTGAGTAACTCAAAAAAAGATAAGGAATTTATAGATGGAGACTGGATTATATAAAGAAGTCATACGCAGCAAGCTCTTTTTGCACCCGAACTGCCTCAACTTGAACAACCATTTGTGCCTTCTTCACTGTCTCATACAGGTTCTGCATGTTCCCAAGAATTCCTGCCTAAAACAAAATTTTAACAACTGTAGTTAGCCTTATTCAAACAGCTATTAATTAGAATTTTTGTTTCATAAATGGATGTCTATGAAGCCATGGAAACTAGTACAGGTTTAATATGTGGGTGTGTGTGTGTGTGGGTGGGTGTGTGTGTGTGTGTGAGAGAGAGAGAGAGAGAGAGATAATTGGTATTATTTATAGCAAGAAAAGAGTGAAATGGTAAACCTTTGAAGGAGCATCATCACCCTTCTCGTTATTTTCCTTTTTCCCTCCAAACAGACCATATACACGGAAAGATCTATTACTATGATTGTGGTGACTAGACAAAGAGCCAAACTGTTTCCCAACAAGATTTGCATTTAGATTCACGTTACCTGAATGTAAAGATAAGAGAAAGGAAGTACTCCCATAAGAAAAAGGAGAGTTGTGAATTCTCAAAACACACAACAAATACATGACTTGACCAACAAAGGAAATGTAAGTATATCATATAATTTTCCCATCCACAGTTTCGCTGATCCAGTAACTTGTAGAAAAACTATATAAGCAATAGCTAAATGCTTGGAAATTAGAACAATCACATACACAAAGAAAAAAGTAGCTGTGCAAAGTTGAAATTGTTCCGATTCTAGAACCATATGCGAGCAACTCACTGAAAACCTTCATTCCACCAAAATGTACACAGAAGAGTCAGCATTATCATCCTCAACTGATCAACACTCAAACCATGACATTTTCACTCATATAAGTATCTAACTTTTAAACAGAGTTTTGACCAATTCAATGACATTCATTATCATTTTATGTCATTATACCTCCTGCTAGCAAAAAAGGAACAAAACTTCCCCGGACTAACCAATGACCAAGGATATTTACTCCACGAGCAGAGTCAACTCAATTATCCCATTCAAGCATTTCACTGCTACCCCACTTGTAATGAGCATATATTTGATTCCCTCAAATGACACACATTTCCATGATATAATCACAAGTGCCAAAGCCAAACAAAGTAAGCCCTAACTGAATTCTGTACAAAAGGCAAAATTGAAGGTCATAGAAACCCGAATACAATCACAAGAAGGAGCAATACTAACCACAACAAACTAAATCACCAAATGAAAAACCCAAAACTAAGAAAAAAAATAACAAACAGCATCCAGATGAAAGTGAATCCAAGCTTGGAGAAGTTCAACTTTGTCTTACTTGCAAGAAGCGAAGAAGGGTAAGGCTTTCTTCGGTCACCGAGTGCGTTGAGGTTGGAGACCGGAGCAACCACCGCAGTCGTCGACGCCATTTTTACACAGTAGTAGATAAAGCTCAAACCTTTGAGTTTCTAATTTCTAATATTGTGTTGTTTTTTCTTTTTCTCATTTAATTTTTTTGGTAACAAGTACATTGAGCCATCTTAGAAACCGAACCATTCATGGAGTGCCACGTCACGCAGACATTTTCTCTTGTCCTTTCGGAGACAAGCTCTTGAGCTTAGGCCCATGTTATTTGGGCTTTGTCTCGTGGTGTGATGCTTTTTCTCCGTATTTTATATTTATTATATTATTTATTGCATAATAATAATAATATATTATTATTATTATATATAGCATTATTTTAATATATATATATATATTAAAATAATATATATTTATATGAATTTATTACAAAGAAAGTCTCTACTATTTAAGAGTAAAATTATGTATTATTGAGTTTCTTTAACTTTACATTTCAGCAAAATTTATGTATTCATTTAGGATTGACAAATCAATGCGAATCCAACTTATCCTGATTCGCGTTCACAAACAAAAGTTTAAGTAAGCGTTTGTTTGGTTAGGCTTATATCAGTAAAGCTTTTGTCGGTAGAGTTTTTTTTTATAGATCTTTTTCAAGGAGAACTTTTTTAAGAAATCAGTTGAATTTAAATAACAGTCAAATTTAACTATATTTTATTTTGTAATAAAAATTATTTATGCATAAAAATTATTTAAAGTATATTAAACAATATGAAAAGTACAATATATTAATTATTATATAATTTTAAACCATATGAAACATAAATAAAAATATATCTAACTAAATCTTTTATAT
>JAOTBA010000105.1:10881-45019 GCA_025629845.1 Erythroxylum squamatum
CGACCTCTGCGTGGATACCGTTAGAGACGGTCTCCTTTGGTCGTTGTGGTTTGATTCTTGGTAAAGACACATGGATCCTGGCTTTCAGGGAAGGTCCCGGAACAAAAGTTTTTGTTTTTCCGCACCGTGTGCATGTGATGCTCACACCGGGATTTCCCAACATATGTATGTTTGATTTCGTATTCGATCATGTGTACTAAACGTCCAGTTAGTATTTAGGTTAGATGAGACTTAAGTTAATACTTTGATATGATTTGATTCTTTTGTTAATGCAATTGGTTATTTGATATATTACAATCTGATTATGAATTTTATTTATGTTCTAATAACCCGAGAATATTAGATCATAATCTAATTTCATATGTAGAGATTGAGAAATCCTAGTGTGAATATATTTAACGTAAGTAGAAGGAGTTGATTGCAACTTAAAGATAGGATGACATAAATCTTCCGAATTAGGGTCAAACCTAATAGAGGGACTCATAAATCGATAACGTAATCCTATAAGATTTAACCTTAATAATTTGATTAGAGACCTTAGGAGTAATTGTTAGTAGACTCAATGTTAGTTGTTAGGACACCGGAGGAGTCTCCACGGTACAATACATTAACAAAACAATCATGATAAAAGATCAATTTGTTAAGGGATTATGGGAATTCAAACCTAGAGACTAATTTATAATAATAATTTTTTTAGTGAATTTCATTATCTTTGCATTCATTATTGTTTCCTATTTCTTTAATTATTTTAGTTTTTTTCTTTTTATTAAAAATCTAAAATCAATCTGTAGGCTAGATAATAGGAGAAAGGTAATTACTAGTATTTATCGTTTTCGTGGGATTGACCTGTACTTGTCGACATTTGCTATAGCTACGTCGTACACTTGCATTTATTACAATATTAACTAACTTAAAATGGTTCAATCAAGTATCTACTATCAGTTCAGAGTCTGCATTTAATACTAGCAGTTAGATAATTAGTCCTTATTATGCTTAATTTCATCCTAATATTGTGAAAGCCCTTATGTGTATTCGAAGTTGGTAAGGTGATAAAGATAATAATTGTAAATTCTATTCTTCATGATAAATTAGTTTTTTTTACCTTAATAATTTTATCAATCATATATTATATTATCTTATATTGTCTTTTTATGTTAACACAGATTCTAGTATGGAGACAAGTCTTTTAACTGAAAATTTATTCGAAAAAATATTTGATGAAGAAGATATATTTAATTGTTGATTATCATATGTTGAACATTCATTTAATAAAATTATTGCATAATAAGCATGCATAATTCATATAATAATGTTTGATATTTTTACATGTAGATGAAATCGTGTGAACTATTGACGATCCTGATAATAATGATTAGTTATCCCCTTTCCTCTAATGCAAGTTTGTTATCTTTAATTTTTGTTTCTGAATTTACTATTTTTTTTTCATATGATTGCTTTGATTTTTTACCCTTTTTTTTTTGAAGATAAACGTCAAAACGAAACACGCAACAACAATGATTAGAAAGGCAAAACATAACTAACCCAAGCTAACAGGCTTACCCCATACACCCGAAGCCTACTAGCCTTTCACCATCAATGTTGGAAGTAACAGAGATATCTGAAGTTAAAATGGAATTCAAAACAGAAGGGCTAAAACTCCAATGATGCAGATTTGCATGTAATAAGGCTACCCTTGCAAGAGAATGAGTCGCCTTATTGGCAATCCTACGCGTCCAGTGGAAGGACAAATGATGGAAATGTCGCTTGAGAGAAACACAATCAAGCGCCAAACTTCCGACCTCAGAATAATTCGACGACGGGGCTGAAATAGCTTGAACAGCCATCAAGCAATCAGACTCCATAATAACGTAATCAAAATTTTTTTCCTTTAACCAAGAAAGAGCTTCCCTTATCGACATAAGCTCAGCCAGAATTGGATCAATCTGAAAAGGATAATGTCCCGAGATGGCAGCCACAAAACGCCCTCTATCATCTCTGAGAATAGCAGCAAAACTTGTAGCATTCTTCTCTGGAAATACTGCCGCATCGACATTACACTTTAGGAAACCCTCCATCGGTCTAGTCCATCCAGACTCGGTAGCACAATCCTCCCCAGCCATACCAGTAACTCGTTTAAAAATCTCCCGAGAATCCTGCCAGTCTTTAAGAAAACTATCAGCGAAATTAACAATCATAGAAGAAGAGATAGTTTTACCTTGCCATACTCGTAAATTACGATGATACCAAATGCTCCAAAGCATGACGAGGTGGCGCTCGGTGGTGGAAGACGATGAGTTATGTAGTACGTGCGATAAAACTGAGTCTACTCCATTGTTAGGACACCGCCAACCTGACATTGACCAAACGTCTTTAGCTTGAGAGCAACCCACCAAAACATGAGTTAGATCTTCCGGAAACCCACAGATATCGCAACCGATACCCAGTGGCACCCCCTTACGTCGAAGCCTCTCTTTGCATGGAAGAAAATCTCGAAGACACCTCCATCCAAAATCCTTGACCTTAGGTGGGACAGCCATACTCCAAAGTGTATTCCATGGACCTTCGACGAAAAAATCTTCAATGTCCGTATACATAGATAAGGCCAACTTATACCCTGATTTAACCGAATAAATCCCATTCGAGCTATAATGCCAAATAAGCTTATCTGGCGGCTTAGAGCGAGCGATTGGGATCCTGAAAATACGACCAACATCATAAGGAGTCAACAAACCTTCAAGCAATTGTATATCCCACCCAGAGCCCTCCTCATTAAACAGATCACACACCTTTAGCTCACCGAATTCCGGAATGGACAGGGAGTTGATAAAAAAATTATCTGCTTTATTGATCCAAGGATCAGCAAAAACATTAATCGAAGATCCATCTCCCACTCTCCATCTAATACCTTTAATCAAAATATTCTTAGCTGCAAATATACTCTTCCAAATTGTATTATCATGTAATTAATATTGATTAGCTTATCTTTGATGTTTAGGTAGCGTGTATTATAACTTTATTTTTTAATCAAGTATAAGAAAATAAATCTTTTGGATTGTTTTTGATTAAATTTTTAAATTACATGAGAAGTTTGTATTTTTTATTTTTATTTAATTTATTTAATTATTGATTATATAATTGTTTTCTTAAATTCCTTTATGCGGGTCATTTGTAGGGATGGCAATGGCCCGGTCTCGTTAAATTTTCTAAAGATTTTTAAAAAATTAAATATGTAAAATAACTTTTATTTAGACTTGGATTACCCAAACTCAGATCTGTCCGAGGCCTAATTTTTCTAAGCAAAACACAAATGTTTTGCTTAAAAAATAGGGTTTCGAATCGGTATGGGCCTGATTTAGCCCATGAGTCAGCTTATTAAAAATATCTGAATTTAGGCCTATAGATCAATTCTTTGTCATCTCTAGTTTTTTGGAAACAGTCTCTCTACTAATTGGAGATAAGGTTGCGTATTATTAAACTTTCCTAAATGTCGCGCTCAGTAAGAGTAGAATTGTTTTCTTAAAAAAAAGTTTAAAGTGAGTTTTTTTTCCAATCATAAGAAATGTGAATTAAACTAAAGATCAATTGGATAAATCATAAAACAGATCTCAAAAACAACAAAAGTTGGAAATTTGAACTTTCCATTTCAACGGGTATAATAAGTTGCCGGACACTTGTTCTCTTATTCTGACTCTATGAAAAAAAAGTAAAACGAATTTTTATTTTTTATTTCTATTTTAATAGAATTTATATCAAAATTAATTACATAAAATTAAAAAAATACATGTAATTATTAAAATATTATTTAATTCAATTGTTTTTTATAATTATGTAATATTTAATTTATAGTAAAAATGAAAAAAAGTCAAACTTTTACAATAAACTAACAAAAAAAAAAAAGCTTTGAATCAACACTTCTTCCCTGTCTCTATCCCTCTTCTGATCGCACTTTAACCAAACACGAGGCAACTTCCATTAATTTCCACTTCTTGATTCCTTCCAAGTATTTTTCCCTGGGAAACAAACAAATCAGACGCCCTTAACAAGGACCCATCAAAACCCCAATATCAAAACTGTATTGGGTAGTCACTGTTTTGTGTTTAGAGTCTCCGGTTCATTCATTTCTGATTGGGTCAACGTCGAGTGTATACGTTCAAGCTTCGATCTTTTTCACTTTTCTCATCCAAATTTACGTGAATTTGGGCCTTTCTTCTGTTTGTCTCGGCTCAAGCAAAGTAGCACGGTGATGGTGATTTAGCTGGAAAGAAAAATGAGAAAGCTTATAGAAATGATGCCAACGGTTTTATGGTTCATTTTGGCCTTTCAGTTCGTTCCTAGAGTCGTTGGCAACGCAGAAGGTGCCTTTTGTTCTAGTTCTTTCAGGGAGCTTTTTTCTGTGTCCTGAATCGCTTAGACTTAGGTTGTTTTGCTTCTTTTAGACACTGGTTCTTGAGATTTGGTTCTGTTGACTTTTATTCTGTGTTTGAAGCTTCGTTAAAGTGACTACTGTGCAATTTTTAACCCAAATAGCTTGCTTTAGTTGATACTCTGTCGTTTTTGGCATGAATTTGGTGATTCGAATCTCCTCTTTTGATTCTCTTGTTTTGATATAATCGTCATAACCGAGATTCGATGTTTTCTAGAACGGCAGACATTCGGTCTTACTTTTCTGGGTTAAAAGGGTTTAATCATGTGAATGTCTCATGAATCTTTCATTTGTTTGTGACAGGCGATGCCTTGAATGCTCTAAAGATCAATTTAGCTGATCCCAATAACGTTCTGCAAAGTTGGGATCCTACCCTTGTTAATCCTTGCACTTGGTTTCATGTCACGTGCAACAATGAAAACAGTGTTACACGAGTGTGAGTTTAGCTCACTTTCTCTTATGGCGTTCTAAACATTGTGTTCAGGCCATGGTGATCACTTGTTTTGTTTCTTGTTCACTCAGTGACCTTGGCAATGCAAATCTATCGGGTCAACTCGTTCCACAGCTTGGTCAACTTTCTAATTTGCAGTACTTGTAAGTAGCATTGTTCATGATCAAGTTTGCTTTTTCTTTGTGTTTCATCATGATTTGCAGCTCTTGTTTACAAATTGAATGGTCTCTTCTTATTAATTCAGGTATAATAATGTGTTTGTCATATTTGAATAGTTGCAAGAGTTATGTTTTTGAAGAAAAACCTTGCATTGACAATAATACACAATAAGAATGCCGTGTATTGTGCAGGAGATACGCATTTATAGTGTTTAAGACAACTTTGTTAACTGTATTCGGAAAGAATACCATAGTTTCTTACCAAAAATCTAGCCATCACTAGTGTAGTACAATGTGCAAATAAGAATAACAAACTAAAGACGGAAGAATTGTCAAGGAAGACCTAGCAAAATTAATACACTATACCATTCAAGTTTACTTCTCTTTAGTCACTGCCAAAGTACCATTGTTCACCTCTATCTTGTTGTACATCAATGGTGTGTTAAATGGTACACCGTTTAGATTTAATCATGCGTGTGAAAATGCTGCAAGAGGCAATGTTTTCCTTTTTAGAGGCTTAAGTAAAATCTAAAGTCACAGGTGTAGATATTATCTGTTGAGAAATTTTAGGCATTAAATATATTCTAGGCCCTCATAAATTGTAGACTGCTACACCAAATTATTAGAAGCCTGGTGGACTTCTATTGGGTAAGAGGGTTCCCCATTTCATTAGAAAGACATTGTTAAACTATCATAATGAGGCTCTTGCAACCAGATATTCATGATATCAAAACTTTCTACAGGTTCCTGAATTTTTTTGACTTACTATTTTCTTTTAATCATTTGTGTTCTTTCTGCAAGGAATCAATCTCAGAGGACTATCGTTATTTTGAGTTCCACTGTACAAGTATTATGATACTTGGTCAATAGTCTAAAAGATAATTAATTTCAAGGTGTTGAAGTGTCAGTCAATGATTTATATTTCTATACTCAAATATAGATGCCCTCATGGATTTTTGTGGTTGGAATCTTGGACACCATTCTTCCCATTTTGGTTGTTTGGAGCTACAGTAATTTGATGGGTTGAAGGCAAGAGCGACCATCAAATGATTTGGCATTGTGACTGATCCCAATAATTGGAATGACAGGAGTGGCACTTTAAAGTGGCTAATGTTGTGTAACGCGTTCATGCTTAACTAGCTAAATCTCTCTCTCTCTCTCTCGCATGGGGGTCTGCACTTATGGATCATTTTTGAGGCAATGAGTGCCTCTTCTGAAAGTGGATCCTACAATGTAGATCCACAAGTCTTGTGATGGAAAGTAATCAGCATCAATAATGTTTGTTGTTTGAAAGCCATGTTGTTGAATACCCATGTTTTTGTACTTTTTGGGAATAGAATCACTAAATCAACTTTTTATGACAGGGAACTTTATAGTAATAATATCACTGGAAAAATTCCTGAGGAGCTTGGAAATTTGACGGATCTGGTGAGCTTGGATCTTTACTTGAACGGTTTAAATGGACCAATTCCAGTGACCTTGGGAAAGCTTCAGAAACTACGGTTCTTGTACGGAGACTTCTTTTATCTTTTTCTTTTATCAGTAAACTGATGTATATTCTTTTTGCATCTTTTGATTGTATCTATTTACTGAAACATAGAAATTATGACTCTCTGATTTGTGGCTATTTCTTCTGTGTTAAATAGGCGTCTCAACAACAATTCCTTGACTGGGACCATTCCAATGGTGTTAACTAACGTTTCAACTTTGCAAGTTCTGTGAGTAGTAAAATGCCGACATGTTTTTCTTCATATTTTATTTCTGTTCTTACTGAGGTATATGGTATTATATTGCTGGTATATCATTTACTCCTGAATGAATGCAGGGATCTTTCAAATAACAAACTAGTTGGAGATATCCCTGTCAACGGTTCCTTTTCATTATTCACTCTCCTCAGGTCTGCTGCAAATAATTTTTTTTCGTTAGAGTTGTTTTGGAGGTCTTCAATAAAATTTTGGTGATTGATTGCATTATATTTTCAGTTTTCAGAATAATTCTCTTAAGCCACCTCCACCTGCTCCACCTCCACCTCTTATCCCAACGCAAACACGATCTGCTGGTTAGTATTGATGTTATGAATTGTTTATTTTATTCATTGTTCCCTCATTTTTGTGATGGATAGTGAATTATTCTCTTGTTGGCCTTTTCTTTTGGTTATTGAAGCACAACTTTATCTCAATAGTGTTGGATGTAATGCAAATTTCTATTTTCTTCCTCATTTTCTCTTTCAGTCCTGTTTAGGTTCAAATTACTGTTAAAAATGTTTGTGTACAGCCATATGAAAATTTGGATGTTGTAGGATATCTGTTTAACTTTTTTCTTATGAAATTGTTGATCTTTGAAAACTGGTAACTGAACTAAGAACATACCTTGTCTTCAAATAGTCGGAGCACCAAACTAACCAACAACTTAAATTAACAAAGCATATATGTTAGACCACTCAGATTCTTCGTTTTTGAGGCTGATGACAAGTTACTAGCTTTATGACCAAGTTCTAGATTACAAATTTCTTATTAAATTTTGGAATTGACTCATATTAGCTTTTGTTCTAAATGATATGCTAGTTTTACTGATTGTGGACAGAGGTTTTAAACATGTTGGAAAATGCCTGAAATGCCACTTTAATAGGTAACAGTGGCACTGGAGCCATTGCTGGAGGAGTTGCTGCTGGTGCTGCTCTGCTATTTGCTGTCCCTGCACTTGCAGTTGCATATTGGCGACGAAGAAAACCACAGGATCATTTCTTTGATGTGCCTGGTTAGTTTTTTTCCTTTAAATTTTCACAAAAGGTAAGTTTCCAATTAATAGTGTTGATACTAATAGCATGCATTATGTTGTTGCAGCTGAAGAGGATCCAGAAGTTCATCTTGGACAGCTTAAAAGGTTTTCTCTGCGTGAGCTACAAGTTGCAACAGATAGTTTTAGCAATAAACACATTTTGGGTAGAGGAGGATTTGGAAAAGTCTATAAAGGACGCTTAGCTGATGGCTCTCTTGTGGCGGTAAAAAGACTAAAGGAGGAGCGTACGCAGGGTGGGGAATTGCAGTTCCAAACCGAGGTAGAAATGATCAGTCTGGCTGTTCATCGGAATTTGCTCCGTCTACGTGGCTTTTGCATGACTCCTACAGAACGGTTGCTTGTGTATCCGTACATGGCTAATGGAAGTGTGGCATCATGTTTAAGAGGTACATTTTGTGTCCTTGTCCACTTCAAGTTCCTCTCCAAAAATTTCAATATCCAGTAACAATTTCATATTTACCTTGAAGCTCTTCAAAACTTGAAAATAGCTGTCTTTTATCAATTTCAACTTCCTTGTTCTTTCCCTTCTTATGTGCCTTTCTCAAAGTTTTACATAATCAATCAGTGATTTCATCTTTACCTTGTTGCTGTTTCCTACCTGTAACTATTTCTTCTTATCAAGTTTAAATTGGCTAAACTTATAAGCTGACTTTTTAGGCAAATTCATGTGTTACATGCATTTATGAGAAATTACCTCTTAATACATGGAAGTCTGGAAACCTTTAAAAAGTTCTGAAATCGCCTTCGACTCTTAATGAGTAACTGATGGTCTTTGGTTATTGTCTATATGATAAATTACCACAGAGCGTAAAGAATCCGAACCTCCACTTAATTGGCCTATAAGGAAGCAAATTGCATTAGGGGCTGCTCGGGGTCTGGCTTATTTGCATGATCATTGTGATCCTAAAATTATTCACCGCGATGTGAAAGCCGCAAATATATTGTTGGACGAGGAATACGAAGCAGTTGTCGGTGACTTTGGGTTGGCGAAACTCATGGATTACAAAGATACTCATGTTACAACTGCAGTACGCGGCACCATTGGACATATAGCACCTGAATATTTGTCAACTGGAAAGTCTTCTGAGAAGACTGATGTTTTTGGCTATGGTGTCATGCTTCTTGAACTTATCACCGGGCAGAGGGCTTTTGATCTCGCTCGACTTGCAAATGATGATGACGTTATGTTACTTGATTGGGTATGTTTCCCCCTCTTCTTTTTCTCATGTTGCATCAATAGTTCATTTAAGCATCGATTATCGAAACATACTTGGTTAGTTATTTGTGTTTTGCAGTTATTTTTGAGATGAGAAAATGTCTTGATCAGGTACAACGCCTGAGGATAACATCAGAAAATTTTAAACAGATTGTAGGCTTACAAGTGTTGATATTAAGGGTTTTAGGCAAGGAAATATTTGACAGTGAAATAGCAAATCATCTGAGGCTTGTAACACAAGATTGAGTTTTTCTTGTTAATGCAAAACCTTGCTTAATAAACTAGCCATTCCCTTGAAAGTTTTCTTCACTGCTTGATACCATTCCTGAAATCAGGTAAAAGGTCTTCTCAGAGATAGGAAGTTGGAGGTCTTAGTTGACGCGGACCTGCAAGGTAATTACATTGATGATGAGGTGGAGAAACTGATCCAAGTAGCTCTGCTGTGCACACAAGGTTCTCCAATGGAACGGCCCAAGATGTCGGAGGTGGTCAGGATGCTGGAAGGTGACGGCCTGGCAGAACGATGGGAGGAGTGGCAGAAAGAGGAGATATTCCGGCAAGAATTCAGCCATCCTCACCCCAACACCACCTGGATTGTTGATTCCACTTCACACGTCCCTCCGGATGAATTGTCCGGTCCCAGATGATGCTTCCCGTCCATTTTGTGTTTGAATTGTGCATATAGCTTTTTGTTTCTTTCCTTTTTCACTTTGTTTTTGTACTCTTTTCATATTCTTCCAATGTCTAGTCTATGTTCAATGTTGGAGTTGCTTAGTGATACTGTAACATCTATAGCGCGTATTTGTATTTAAGTTAAGGTGCTAAGCAAAGAGGGCCCTAAGTGCCTAACACTTAACAGCCGTGGCCACCTTATCATTTTTATGTACTGATAAATAAATAAATTTGCTTTTTTTTTTAACTCTTCACTTATTTTTTCAATCACCCAACCTGTTGTGATTTTCTTTCCTTTTTCTTTTTGGATTGATGGAGAGATGTCAGCAACGTTGTATCAATTAGGGTTACTAAAAGGGTCGGGTCATGTATACCGCGAGGATGTGCATTGTCATATATACCGCGAAAGCAACAGATGTGTTGACTGGTTAGCGTTCTATATAGAGCATTTTGTACTAGGAACAACTTATTTTGAGACTCCACCTATTGGATATCATGTACTCCTCTTAGAGAATAAGTCGGGAATCTGCTTTTCTAGACTTGTAATGTAATTTGTTTTTCTTCCCTAATATATAAAAAAGGGTCGAGTCAACATGCAAAATGACATTATTTTCAATAATTTGAGTAGGTTTGGGCCCAATTTTGGTTTATTATTTTTATTTATGATTTTTATTTTACGTTACTTTATTATATATTATTATTATTTTATCTATTATTTTGTTAACCATTTTAGCATATATTTTTATTTATTTTTATTATCATTTTTAATTAATATTTTCATTTCTATCATTTATTTATTTGATTTTATTGTTTCCTTTATGTGCGCATTTAAAAATGACCTCTTTACTAATTAAGGGCTAGGTTGTTTACTATTAGATCTCCTCAGATCCTGCATATCAACAAGATTTCTATTGAGTATTGTTGTTGTTATTGTTATTTAAATTTAACGAGTCTTAGGCCTCGTCTGGTTATTAGCTTTTCAGTTAAAAAATAGCTGGTTGAATGAATTTAGCTTATTGAATTTGATGACCAACTATTTTTGGTGTTTGGTAATCAACTTATTGGGTTAGTTGATTGAACTCGATCAGCTTATTTTTAAAAAGCTTAGGAGAAGTAGCGTTTTACTTCAGCTTATTGCGAATGACAGACCGTGCCCTAAGATAGTTACGTTCCTGTCCTTCATCAAGACATTAATCCTCTTTAGATATTTATGTTCCTTTCCTTCATCAAGACATTCAGCTAGTTAAAAAACACACAACAAGAAAATGTCAAAAGTCTTACTATTCAGGAACCTCACTTAAACACCGGGACATTAATTCAAAGAAAACTATTTAAGAACCTATCTCCTTGAAGTTAAAAAGTATAATTTTGATCTCAATTATTTATTTATTTATTTATTTATTATTGTTGTTATTATTATTATTATTATTATTATTAGTTTAATGTTTTTTTTATCAAAATTATAAAATTAATTTGTCTAAAATTAAAAATATAAAATATAAAATCTAAATTTTTATTAGAATATTTAACGAAATACTAATTTTTTAGAAAGTTATGCCCTTATAAGTCATTTTACACTTCAACAACTAATACTAAACAGATAATTTTACCAAACATCTTTAATAAACAACTAATATTATCCGCTGGTCAAATAAACTGATATAATCAACAATCAATTATCAGATAATGTAATCCACCGTTTGTCAAACAGGGTCTTATTCTTATAAGCGAACTTGATTTTTTTAAGATAATTAAATTATGGTTAGAGACATTAGCAACAATAGTGATCTAATAGAAATTCCGCTGATTAGGTTAGAGATATCATTTTTTAATAGTTTGTGCATTACATCAAAATGTTTTCATAATTTCATATTTCAAATTATGTAAATAATTAAAAGACGGTGTTTAGAAAATTGAAAATTAAAGTGAGTTAGGAGACAAATTTTAACAATAAAATGTTATTGGACCACTTTAAATTATGTGAAAAATGCAATTTCTTAATTTAATGCACTTAAAAAGTATTGTTTACAACCTTATAATAAAATTACATAATTTTTTAGTACATAATATAAATTAGAAATAATTATTTATTAGAACTAAGTATATGAAATAAAAAATTTAAACTAAATAAAATATATAGACATAAAATAATTGTTTATTTAAAAGAATAATAATTAAATCCATTTACTTGAAATTAAATAATGATTTGAAAGTTTAAAATAAATAATAATTAACTGATTTTAAAAAAAATTATATGGTTATAAATAATTACAAGGAATGTTTATTTAAAATATAATAAAGAATAATTTTTTTTTAAAAATAATGGTTAAATTGAAATCAATGATTAGAATATAATAGGAAAGAAATGAGACCTCAAATTCTCCGACATAAGTGTGTGTCTTCTTCTTCGCAGGTGCTGTCTCAAAAAACATTAAATCCTCCAAGCTTGGAATGCTCCTATCATGAAGGCCAGGGAGAGAAAGAGGGAGGGGTTGATCTTTCTTGGGTTTTTGTTTAATTAATTAATTGGAATAAAGTGTCTGGGAAGGAGGGAAGGAAGGAAGGAAGGAAGAAGAGATGGAAAGCGTAATTCACAAGTTGAGGAATTTGGATGCGTACCCTAAGATCAACGATGATTTCTTCAGCCGTACACTGTCCGGTGGCGTTATCACCCTCGTTTCTTCTCTTGTTATGCTCTTCCTCTTCTTCTCTGAATTTAGTACGTTCCTTCTTGTGTGTTCTTCATTTTTTTTTTGTTTTTTTGCGTTTCTTGTGTTCTGTTTCAGACTTGTTAGGAGTTCTCTTTTCTTTTAATCGGTGTTACTTATATGGAAGATTTTAGGAAAGCATGTGTTTGTTTCTTTTTTGGTTAATTTTCTTGTGCAAATCTACTTTGTATGTGATATTTGTACTCGAGCTTGAAAATTCTCAAAATTGCATCTTGAGGTTTACCACATCAAAATTCCTAGATGATTCATATAGGTTGCCCTCATTAGGACATGGTTTTGCTGCTGAAAGGACAAAAATGTTTGTGTTCTATGATGTGTTGAGGATTGTGCAAGGTGATGATGAATGTATCATAGGGAGACACATAGGGAGACACCTCTAGAGATGCTCAAGGATTTGGTGTTCTTAACTGGATTCTCAAATTACTTTGTTTGTTTAACTTATGTTATGAGCCTTAAACTTTCATTGCTATTTCTTACCCTGTTACGAGATAGGAAATAGATTTATGTATGTCTTCTTGCTCCCAATTTATATTTGAATTGTTGTATCTTGATTTATCTTTTGTTATTTATTTGGAAGGATTATATTTGCACACCGTTACCGAGACAAAGCTTTCAGTGGATACTTCAAGGGGTGAAACTTTTCAAATCAATGTAATTGTCTCAGTTCCTCCTTCCCCCTTGGTTATAAATATGGGAGAACAATTAAGTTTTCCCTCGTATATCTCGGTGATTATGATGTTCCACTATTGATGTGGTACATCTTGTTCCCAAAGATTAACTTTTCTTTATAACATTTTTTATTTTCCAATGCCTTTAGATATACTAACTAGTGACTTTTTTGTTTCGTAAGAATTGTTTGGTTTAATTGATTTTGTCCTTTTCTCTTTATTTTTCTTAAATTACGATTTTGCAGTTTGATGTCACTTTTCCAAGAGTTCCATGCTCATTACTCAGTGTTGATAGCATGGATATAAGTGGAGAGCAGCATCTTGATATAGTATGTATGCAAACATTCCCTTATCAAGTTAACAGAGCCATGATTTACTTGTTCACTTGGTAGTTATGTTACTTTTCATGATCTTCAGCCATGTTTTCTATTTGCAGAAACACAACATAACCAAGAAAAGAATCAATGTTCATGGTGATGTAATAGAAGTCAGGCAGGATGGGATTGGTGCACCAAAGGTTAGTGGAGGAACACATGCTTCTCTCTTTCTCTCTCTCTCACATGCACATTTTCCTTTAGAGATCATTCCTTCCTACTAAGTCAAGTAACACATGAAACTGACAACAACCTAGCTTTAAAATTTGATGGCATCATTATTCAAATATTGTGCTGATTTTCCCACTTCACGTGCTTGTGATGCTTATCCATCTAGTTAATTCTATGCCACTCAAACGCATGTGTTTGAATAAATTTTGATTTGTAAGATGGTTACTATTATTCCTTCTTAAGCTCTCTTAATTGCACCCAATTTCACCATCACCTAGACTGCCTAATTCCGAGGGACAGCAGGATAAAAAAGTTTGCTTATTAGTAAAGAGCTTTCCACTTACTAGTCAAGTGGAAATGTAGTGCGCACAAAGTTAAAATGAATATGAATCCAATGGATCTAATTATTTGATCTTCCTTTTATGCTCTAAATCATCCTTTTTCTTTCTCAAATTGTTTTTAATTCTTGAAGTATTCTTTGCACATCACTTTTTTTTCCCTGTTTCTTGTGTGGTGGATGAACATCAACCAACTTGCTTTTCTTTGTTCAACAGATCGAGAAGCCTTTGCAGAGACATGGAGGTAGACTTGAACATGGGGAAACCTATTGTGGCTCATGTTATGGTGCAGAAACGGTACATTGAAGTTTGTCATCTGTTATGTGGATAAGTTAATATGTATTTTTGAATCATGCAATAGTATTACATGATATAATTACTAGTGTAATGACCAAGATTTGAAAAAAGTTCTTTTATTGGGTTACAAATAGTTTTTACAACAACATTTTAGTTTTGTGTCTTTCTTGAAATATGCCACTTTTCCAATGATTTATCCTTTGGTTTTTGTGTTTGTCCTAGTTGATTTGGGATGGATATAGAGCTTTTTCTTTATGCTACATGTTGACTTGTAAATTTATTTTCAGAATGTTATCTGGATGCATGATATCCCATTTATTGAGACTGCATCTTCACTTCTCTGCCTTTATTTTGAAGTATAGGTTATATGCGGCCAGCTTATGAAACTTTGGCATTGGTTTGGGTATTTTGAGTTTAGGATATTTAAAAATTGACACCCAATTTTGACTTATCTTTAGTAATGGTATTTGAAAGTAGAAATGTAGGTGTTGCATTTGACAGGTAACATTGTTTTCCTGAAAAGGATGAACCTAATAATAGTCTGCTTTAAACCCTTGAAATTTCTTACAGTTTTCCCACTAGGGCCTATTGCATTCAATGTAATAGAAGAAAACTTCATAACCATTTGACATGATCAAATCATGAACTGATGCAGAACCATAGTTTGTGGAAATTTATATGAGAACTACTGTAAATTATGATGAAAGCAAAACATACCCGGCTGAATTTCCTTGGATTCGCATTGTGACCTAGGTATACTTGAGATAAAAGTTTGGAATTCTATATCCACACGTAACTTAGTTTAGTCTTTCAATATATATTAAACTAAATTAAGTATAACACTCAAATTAGTGTACAATTGGCTACATGACCTTATTGCTGTTTGGTGCAGCAAGCAACACTTTTAGCATCTGAGAGCATATGGAAAAATAAATCGTTTCAAGTTTCTCCTATTGTTATGTAATATTTGCTTCTATGAATGAATGTGTTGCTTTCTCTCTGGCAGTCTGATGATGATTGCTGCAACTCCTGTGAAGAAGTTCGTGAAGCATACAGGAAAAAAGGGTGGGCCCTAACATATCCTGATTTGATAGATCAGGTTAGTTTTTGATAGGGGTTAGACACCACTTTTTCGAGTATTATCATTCAATATAAATGATATCATTTCACAGGATAAAATTTACTTTGGTGACCATATATCTGCTGTTGATTTACTAATTGTGTTATAGACGTTGACTCTGTGTGTGAACATTGTCATTCAGATTTCACTTGCTTGTGTCAAGCTATTTTGATATTTGTGGTAACTGTAGATATGTTCTTCATATACTGTCAGAACTATATCAGTATGTCTTTCACGAACCTTTATGCCTTTCCTTGGGAAGCTTATGTGGCTAAAATTTGACATGATCAACTTTTTCCTAGCAAAAACAGTAGAAATCCTTCCCATGTAACACCATGACATCTGATCGTGTAAGTGCCAGATTCAGTTTAAAATGTTGAAGATTCTTCAGGAACCGGGAGGCATCGAAGCTGGTTAAGTTCCTATACTAGTGCTTTTTGATTAGACCGAATTACAGGTGCTTTTGATCCTTTTCTTGGAATGGCTGGGTTTTCTGTCATTAGTGAGTATTGGACAGTCGCTATCATTCGCATAAATGATTTCTAGGTATTGGCGAAATGGGAATGTAGATGAAGTTATACATTGTTCACAAGTTTCGGATGCATCTTATCATGGGCTTTCTTTGAAAACATGGAAACAACTTTTTGGATTTCATTTTTATATATTTTTGGGATTTGTGGTAAGTCTTACCATGATAATGGTGTGATTCTTATTGTCATATTGTTGTCGCATGAAATTGAAATCTTTCATCACCATTCTGTGGAAAGTAACTGCAAGTGATTGGATGTGTGTAGTAGAGAACAGCAGCATGGGTCTCCTGTTTTCAAGTCGGTTGTCGATGGCTGGTGATCAAAGACTAAGAAAGTTTAATATATGGCCATGGTCTATGTGACTTATGTTAATGTGATTTAGATGATTAAATAAGTTGGAGATTATCTGAAAACGAGTTGCAAGTTCAGTGGCAGATGATAGATTCCTGTTTAGGGCCCATACTACTCATTCATGTAGAATTGTACATGAAACTCTAGTAAGACTTCAACTCCATCTTAAGCAGCTAAAACCTAGAGTTTCTCCTATTATACTTTGACCAATATCATATTTCAGGGGGTATCATACTATCATCTGATCATGAGCTCTGAATGTGTTTTTGATTATAATATGAAGTCTGTTAGTTCCCTACTTATTTAGGAGAAAGTTGCATCCTTGCACAGTTTAGTGAAGACTTGTGTTGTCTTTCCTGTCTTGCTACAGTGAGACATTTTGCTGGATTGGGAATATCTCGAGCAAAGTATTGATGATTTTAGTTGGACTACGCATACTCCTTTTTGGTCGATTTCTTATCAGACAAAGGAGTTATATGCCATTATCTTATTATGCCTAGGGTGTGCTATTGATTTAGGTGTTATTCTCCATCAGCTATTTTGCTTTTGGATTACAAGAAAAGTGTTTTACCTTATCTGTGAAAGTACAGTAGATAAATCTATTAGTTGAATGCTTTTGGAACCTTCTTTATAGAAGTATCTATTTAAAATTTTCTGAACCTTGTGTAACACTGAGTAGTGCAAACGAGAAGGCTTTATCCAAAAGATAAAAGAAGAAGAAGGCGAGGGATGCAGTATCTATGGAGCTTTGGAAGTTAATAAAGTGGCTGGCAACTTCCATTTTATACCCGGGAAAAGCTTCCATCACTCTCACTTTCAAGTGCATGATTTGCTAGCCTTGCAAAAAGATAGCTATAATGTAAGCACATATTGACATCCAATTCTCTTTGTTCTATTGAACCTTGATTGTTATTTTTATAGTTTCCTCTTTGGAAATCGAACTCTATGACTATCATCTGGCATTCGAATAAAATGATACAGGTCAGTCACAGGATAAACAGACTTTCATTTGGTGCCCACTTTCCAGGCGTTGTAAATCCTCTTGATGGGTAATTCTTTTTTACCTGTCTTCTCTTGTAGAACATTTTGTGCTCCAGTGACTAATATCTTGGCATATTTTTCATGTTGACTGAAGTGAGTTTTGTGTATATGTATGTCATACATCTGAGTTTTAAATCTATCCTCTGCCAACGCGAGCTTCCTTAATATGATATAGTTGTTTTGCATTCTTTTCTTTTCTTTTGATGTCCCATGAACATACAGAAAATTTATCATTATCTTACATTTTTCAGGGCGGAAATGATGCATGTAAAACCAAATGGTATGCAGCAATATTTTATTAAGGTCTGTATTTTTGAACTTTCCTCTTCAAAGTGATATATTATTGACCCTATTGATGAGGAACTATGCTACATATTAGATGAATCTTCAACTTTTGCTTTAAAGAAAACAACTTGGACAATCAAATATGATAGTCTCAAACTATCTACGCTCCTTTTTTCCTTGCTTCTCTGGGCATCAGCTCATTGGGCTTTGCATTTATTGTTATATTCTTTTTCTGATCCAAATTGGATGCATTTGCATTTTTATGCAATATAGTTTTCTACAGATGCGTGGTGTTTTTGATCTCTCTAATTCACCGCAGCGTTGGTCTAAATCAATTGGGCTGCATCTGTTTAGACAATAAAATAAATAAATCAAGGTAAATTTACTGTTTAACTCTGCAGGTGGTCCCAACCATATACACCAAAATTAAAGGTCACACTGTGAACTCAAATCAGGTATTGAACAGAAAATTTTGTTAATATATTTTCTGCTTTTTCATGTGGTTATCACTTGAAAGGTGTCTGCAATGGTGCTTTGCAGTACTCTGTAACAGAGCATTACAAGGACGCTGAATGGATGAACCCTGACGCTCTTTCTGGAGTCTACTTCTTTTATGACTTTTCTCCAATCAAGGTGTGTTCTTTTATCCATTTTTGATAATCTTGTTGAAGGAATATCTGATCAACTATTGATCATAGCAAGTTCTCTTGGTCTAAGTGCTTGTAACATTTATTTAGTCTTATGCTTGTTTTTAGCACTGTTCTCATTAGTTTAGGGTTTGCTCGATTCTATTTCTGTTTTTTAGTATTTGTTTTGATTTTCATATTTATTTAGAGTTTTGTATTTCATTAAGAATTTCTGTTAAAAGTTCTTTTTTACAAAAAGTCTTTTAGTTTTCTGTATCACAATCTGATTTTCTTATTAATTAAATAAATATTACTAAATTATATGATATTATCTACTAATGAAAATGTTCGATCATATAATTTAATTATTCAATAACCAATATTTTAATTTATTTTTAGTATTATTAAACTTAAAATTATTATTACTTATATCTCATGAATAGAAATATTTTCCAAGAGGGCGAGTCTTGGAGTAACTGGTAAGGTTACTCTTTTGTGACCAGAAGGTCATAGAAACAGTCTTTTTGTAAAAATGCTAAGAAAAGGCTGCGTACAATTGATGTCCCTCTCTCACACCCTCGCAAAGCGGGGAGTCTTGTGCATTGGGGTTTGTTGAGTCAGAAATATTTTTCTTCTCAAAATAAATTAATTATTTTAAAACCTCATAATGTTGTGATTGTTATTTTAAAATTTCTTGCTAAAAAATTTCCAGTTTTGAATTAGTGGAGTAAAGCTTGTAAATTTTCAATACTACATGCCAGTCAAGATCTAAGATAATGCAATAGGTAATTTTTTGAATTGCATTTACCACAAAAGTTTACTTGCGACTGAACCATAAGAAAGATACAATTAATATAGTCTCGGTGTAAATTTCGGTACCAATACCACCGACACTGACGAATCTCTGAAGAATTCTGTAATTGATGCAGGTTGTCTTCAAGGAAGAGCATATCTCATTTTTGCATTTCATGACGAATGTTTGTGCAATAATTGGAGGTAACCTCGATATCTGCTCTCTAAATGTAGGTCCTTAGTTACTGCATGTAATGCCCAAGAAGCAATGCATCAATTTATACTCCTTTACAGTATAGCCTGTTTCAGATGGTTTACTCGTGTATCAGTGAGACTTTCACTTGATTATTATTGTTGTTGTTGTTGTTCCAATGATTTACTCGCATCCGAGAGATACCGGCTGTGGTTTCTCATGTTATCAAAATTGCTATTCCATATTGCGATCAAGAACCAACAACTATGGTTGATTCTGTTTTGCATTTGATTGGTTGTTTCCCGAAAGTTGTGATTATAATGTTCAAGTCAACTTTTGACATGGTTTGCCTGTTCTGCTAGGTATATTTACAATGGCTGGAATTGTAGATTCATTCATATACCATGGTCAAAAAGCAATCAAGAAGAAGGTGGCAATTGGGAAATATAGATAAACCCTTTATGGGGTTGATTTGTGATCTGCCAATTTTGTATTTTTCTGTTATAGTGTTTTAGAACTGTGTTCAAGGGTTAGATATGGAAGTATCCTTTCTTGTACCTAACATACTTGCATTGTTCTTTGGCATTACTTACACATCAGATATGGATATAAAGGCTTTTTTTATATGTGTTCAAGGGTTAGATATGAAGTATCATTTCTTGTACCTAACATACATACATTGTTCTTTGGGATTACTTACACATCAGATATGGATATAATACATAAAGGCTTTTTTTATATATAAAAAAAGAATTTATCAGTCAATTTATATTAAATATTTTAGTTTTTGGATTTGATTCCCACTTTTAGTTGTGTTACCAAGTCACATACATCACATTTCTATCCTTAATTTTTAATAAAGTAAGATTAATAGGAAAATAATTTATTATTATATTAAATAATAAATAATATTAATATTTTGATTTAAACTCGATTTAACTCAAACAAAATAGGTACAATTTGAATTAATCTTATTATAGATTAAATTGAATAATTCAAATATCTTAAATTCAATTTAAAATTTAAAATAAAAAATTTTAATTTTTTTTTAATTGACTCGACGGATTGAAATATTGTACATTCACTAATTTTTCAAGACAGTTTTTTACTTTTAAATTTTTCAATTTGATTTATTTTAATAATTTTTATTGTTTAAAAACTGATTAGTTTATTAATTAATTGATCAAATTTTTGTAAATTAATCCATTTTTACAAATTAAAATTCTAAATCTTTCAACAATCTTTTTAGTAATTTTTATTTATTTTTAATTTCATTTAATCATTAACTGATTTTATGACGATCTAATACTGATTGAATCTTTTAAATTTTAATTTTTTTGTCTCGCTGATTTAACTTATAGTTTGGATTTTACAATAATAGATATTTAAAAAAACCTAAAATAATTTATTTGTCAATAATTAAATATAATTAAATAAAAAATTGAACCAATTTCCTTTGAATACGTACTAGTTAGGATTAGATCCTCTGTTTCAGTTAATTAGTTACAACCCTATTTCATTAAATCTTATTCACACATTTACATATAGTTTATATACAAATGTGTAGACCGGAACAGATGCTCCAACCCATACCAGCCACCATCCCCTGCTATCTCTCCCTCTTTCTCCCCGACACACAAACACCCTGACGCACGCACGTACTCACATTTTATTTTAATCTATCTCATCCACGTATTTATATGACATAGGTTTATATAAATGTGTGAATAAGGTAGATTAGAAAATATTGAAACAAACAACACCACAAAAAGAGGTGATTTTATTAAGGAGTCTAGATCTTTTGTCCGGTTTTATTGTATCTTATTCTGTCTCATAAATTTTAATCATTTATTTATGTGGGCTTTACGTGGATCTTGCATAAATAAATGTAAAACCCGCATAAATAAATGGCTGAGATTCATTGAACAAAATAAGACACCATAAAATTAAGCAGAAGATCTTGTCTCTTCGTTAAGACCCATCAGCACTACGTATGTAGCGTTAGTACCTGTTTGACAAAACTCCTCAACCAAACTGAAGACGTCAGTACAAGTCTTCTTCACCTGGGAATGGACTAGACTGGGAGGGAGTGGAGCTTATGTTATGTAATGTTGTTGGGTCTTCCTTCCATAAACACCAGCTTCCCTCTTCCGTTTCGACACACCTTCAAGCGGTTTGCCCCCGTTTCTCTTCCTTGCTTCCCTTTCACTTGCGCGTCTATTCTTCAGTGTTTCTCTATTGTGTTCTGTTTTTGTGGTCTTTGGATCCGATGGGTAACTAATAACTGTGTTGTTTTTGCAGGCACTTTTCGTTCTGGTATCGTTGTCTAGTTCAGAAAAAGGCCCATATCTCATCTGCTATTCACGTTCCCTTTTCTTGTGTGCAGCCTTTTAATTACATCACTTTCACTAGCCTGAGTAGCTACAAAGACTCAAAAGCTTTACTAGATGCTCCACCATTTGTATTTGCTGCTTCTTGGATTTGCAAAAGACACTCGAGTAAAGTATCCATCCTGTTGAAGACTGACAGTGATGTTACCAGATTTTATGTTGATAAGTCGTCGAATGAAAAGGGTTCTTCAGGAAGAGTAAAGACTGGAACAAAAAAGGTGAAATTGTCTAAAAGGGCCAAAAGAAATGAACTTAGGTTCTATCGTCTTATGGCCAAGAAGAAGATGAATTCCCCTAATCCGGAGGTCAGGATTAGGTATAAACTTGGAAAGGTTTGATCCCTTTTGAACTGAGGAATTCACTTTTCGCAGTTTGCTCTTATAGCCATTAATTCTTCTGGTTTTGTTTTTCCTGTTTCTATAGTACTATTACATTATTGTAGCTGTTGTTGTAGATTTACCAAGTCTGAAACTTTTCACGTCCTCTTTGTCTTGATATTTGCGAGCACGGTGAGATTCAAGAGTATGAATTTGTTTGCCTATCTATGTATCAGGGTTAAGTGGAAGCAAATGTCTTTGCCATGTCCTCTCACTTAAAGAAGGCGGTGTTAAGATACACCTAAAAATTGTTGATACTTTTCTTCTCAATTATCCGATGGATTGTCCTTGTAGGAATTGTACCTTGTACAATTCTAGAATAGACAATCATGGTTTTTCTTAAGTTAGAACAGTGAAATCATGCAAGTGTTTGTAAGCTTTAGTCGATGCTTGATATGTGAATTGATATGGAGATGACATGTTTATGAGAGAATAAGACAAGAACTTGTGAGTTGGCAATATAAATGGTCAATATCGACAAAAATTTGAGAGTAGGCAGAGTGTTGGAATGTGTTTGTGTGCCTATGTAGAAATCTTTAACGATAGACAAGATTCAGATGCCAGATAAAAAATAATTGATGTAACTAAGTCGGGTTAGGTTCGAAGGTGCGTGAAGGTACTTAACTTTGATAAGGAAGTCTGAAGATATGAAAATCTGCTAGTTTGTAGTATAATGATTCAGATTTTTGCTAACTTAAGTTATGGAGCAATGTAATTGCACCATAAATGTGCTTGGATGAACATGCATAAAGATAACTTGCGATGGCTATTATCAAGGCATTTGTCAGTTCCAAGAGGCAATGATGTGGCGATACAAGTGAGCTTAAAAAGTGGAGTACTACCTTTGATATTGGGAGCAATTTTTCAAAATTATAGGAAAGTGGTCGGTGAAGTGGCAATGAAGTGAGCATATCTAAAGATCATGTTTTTCATGTTTTAAGTGAAGTTAGTAGTCAAAAAGGCATAACACTACACTAACTTGGCAGAGTTGGTGGAAGAAGTGATAACTCATTACTAACTTGGTGAATTAGTGGACAAAGTTGATAGGTTAACTTATTTGTTTTCTATGGTTTTGTAAGCTTAAATAAAGACATCTTTTGTAGCTCATTTGATAATATAATACATTTAATCATCTGCATAAAGGGTTGAAAGTTTTAAGAGAAAGTTCATTACGAGAGCTTTGAGTAGGGAGTTCTAGAGTGTTTACTGCAGAGTGTTTTGAGGAGAAGGTAACTTAAGTCCTTTGCATTGTATTGTTTCTTTTGCGAATAGATCAATAAAAGAATAACTTTGTCATATCTCTCTGTTGTTTATTTTATTTGATTGAGTTGTACTAAACACTTGTGTGTTGAGAGTGAGTAAAATACCAACACACGAGTAGCGTAAGGCATTTGAAAACAAACGAACTTGTTAGTCAGTGATATAACGAGGGAAGGCTGAGTTAGACTTTGGTTGACTTAAGCTTGACTATCGTACGAGGATTTCGACAATCTTGTTACATTCCATGACATCCTATTGGGCCTAAACGACCAATGATTGTCTCCAATTTTGCAACTCTCTCTGCAAGATTGCTTCCACCAACCATTATAAATGAACAATATAAGAGCTCCTCACAAGTAGCAATACCAATTGTCGCTAGAACTTCTTTGAATGTAGCAAAACTGAATAAGATTGTCGAAATCCTCATATAATAGTTAAATTTAAGTTTGCCAACTAACTTAGCCTTCTTTTATTATCCTGACTAATAAGTTCATTTGTTTCGAACGTCTCACGTCACTTATATTTGTCACTCACTCTCATAACACAAGTGTTTAGCATAATTAAATAAAATGAAATGAACAAGAAAAATACAGTAAAACCAACCTTTAATTGATCTATTCATGAAAGAAACAAGAATTCAAGTTACTTCCTCCTCGAAGCAATTTACAGTAGACACTCAAGAACTTCATCCTCGAAACTCTTGTAAAGAATTTTCTCTCAAAGATCTCAACTTCTCTAAGCAGATGTTTGAGTGTACAAAAGATGCTTTTATGTAAGCTTACATGAATTTAGGAACCAAGTAAATGAGCTTACCCATTATTTTCACTAACCCGTCAAGTTAATAAAGAGTTACCACTTCTGCCACCAACTCCACCAAGTTAGTGGAGAGTTATGTCTTTTAGACCGCCAACTCCACTTAGAACACAAAAACCATGGTTTTGGAAGATGTTCACTTTGTTCCCACATCACCCGTCCACGTCCCCCGCAATTTTTAAAAAGTGCTTCCTCTTTTGAAGTTAATGTTCCATTTTTTAAGCTCACTTCTCTATGTTCATATTATATGTTTTCATATCATCGTCTCTGAAACCGACAAATGCCTTAATGAGCCTTTGATTAGCCATTTTGAGCCATCTTTATACATAGTCTATCCAAGCTGTCAAATTGTTCCATAACCTATGTTAGCAACAATATGAACCATTGTATAACAAACCTCGCAGATTTACATATCTTTGGGTTTTCTCATCGAAATCAAGTACCTTAATGAACTTTTGGACTTAACACAACTTAGCTGAACTGACCATCTCTAGTCTCGCATTTGGATCTTGTCTATTGTCGAAATTTTTTTCCAATGTGCACCAACACTCGTTGTTGAGACTAGGTTCCAGTAGAAATATAGTAAGAAGAGGGGAGATACGAAAGGTAGCAAAACAGGTAATATGTGAGGAGTGTGAGGGTAAATTGGGAAGTAAGAGGGAGAGAGGAGTCAGGTGAGAGTTAGTTAGCAGGAGGGAATATAATGTTGTTAGAGGAGAATGATTGGCATTCAGTTATGATATTGTGATTGGTGATTGTAAGGAGGTTCAGCTAGCCCTCTAAGTCTAGTTAGGGAATAATAGTCTTCGATATCCCATTCATTTCTACTCCATTTTTGTGCTTGTTCTGTTGCTGTGTGTATTGCTAGAAGTGCAGGTCTCTGTGTTTGGAGTTGAATCACTGTTAGAGCAGGTAGTCTCTAACAATATCCAAAGGAGTTAAAGGATTAAAGTCGTACACATTTTCAAAATAAGAATAAGAGGTAGAAGAATGAATTGACCTATTGTATGCAAACTTAACATATAGTAAATATTTTTCCATTATTTTAAGTATTTTTGAATGCTATATGTAACAAAGTAGTAAATGTCCTATTAACTACTTTAGTTGTCCATCTGTTTAAGATTGTGAAGTAGTAGAAAACAAGAGTTTAACTCCTAACTTTTTCCACAAAGTATGACAAAAATGACTTAAGAGCTTAACATCTCTATCACTTACTTTTATTCTATGCAATTTATGCAAATGTGTTATTTTCATAAATAAAAAATCAATAATTTGTATTATTATTGGTTTTAAAGCGTACAATAGAATGCACCATCTTACTAAACCTATCAACAACAAAAAATATGCTATCTTTTTCACTTAAAAGAGGTAAATCATATGGTATTTCCTCGAAAAATAAATTAGCATATTTCTCTACATTAGTCAAAGATGTTAGACCCTGGAAAATTTTTCTTTAGGTAAGCATGAGGAAATTAGATAGATTAATTTTTGGAACTATAATGGTGTCAAGGTTAGTAGGATTTGTTGAATGGATAAATGGAAGTAAAGTGTTGCTGTAATAAAGATGTTGAAGGACATTTTTGGGAGATCACTTGAGCATAAAGAGCATAAGCTTATAAGGAAGGGTAAGATGGACTTTTTGGGTTCATTAAGGGTAGAAATAGAAAAAAAAGATGTGTTTTTTTACTTGTTAAGAGGAGAAAAACGTGAATTCAAGAGGGGGAAGAGTGAGAAAACAAAATTTAGAGAGAGAAGAGAAAGGTTTCAGTGAAAGAAGGAAAGAAGAGAAATCAACTTGTTAAGGTAGGTTAACCATCTTTTCTTTTTGCTCTGTTAAAGGAATGGGTGGTGTGGGAAGAAGGAGTTAGAAAGGAAAAAGGGTTTGTGTTGGAAGAAGATGGATTAGGAGAACCTAATGGATTTTAGGGTTTCTACGTCAGGTCTTAGGTTTTCTAACCTAGATGGATTATGGGCAGTTAGATTTGCGTTCGATTTATATTTGTTGGAATTGTATGAATTTCTTTTAAGTTATGAATTTGGTTGGAATGTTGTTTTGATTGGAACCTTGGTTATTGTAGGAGACCAAGGGAATCCTACCTAAGAACAAAGGGAAGGGCAAGCTTGACTTGGTTTTTGCAAGCTAATTAGGTGGTGATGTATTTACAGTTATTGTGTGATTGGGCAAATTCTTGCCTATGTGTGGAAATGTGTTTTATGTTATGCATCTTTCATATTTACAGTTATTGTGTGATTGGGCAAATTCTTGCCTATGTTTGAAAATGTGTTTTATGTTATGCATCGAAAGATGCATAACATTTTGATTGAATATGTGACTAATTGTTTGAAAATGATTGGTTCAAAATTTATAATGGTTCTGATCTTGTTTTGCCTTGATATCTATCATGGCATTCTATATAAATGAAAAGAAAGAAGAAAAAGCATGAAAGCATATTACTTTGATAAAATGATTCTAAGCATGATTATGTGCTTCTGTTTGGGCGAGAGTGGAACCATTCTGTTCGTCACATGCACATTGACAAGAGCCTTCTCCCGGTTGCCCGCTTGTGGCATATGAGCTCCGATTTCGGACTCATTCTGTTTATGGGGTAAACTTCGGTTTCCTCATTCTGTTTCATGGAACCCTCGAGCCGTTGTTGTGCATTGCATTTTCTTAAAATTGGCAAGTATGAAGCATATTGAGTGTTATGTGATTTGAGCTAAATTTGATGAATATTTAAATTGCTTGAATAAAGTATAAATGCTAAAATTTCTAGAAATATTTATACATACATATGCTTGAATTTGAGCTAATTACTGATGGCTATAAATATATTAGCCACTAAGCTATATAGCTCACCCCATTTCTTCCTTCCTCAGGTGCAAATCAAGAAGATCAGTAATCCTTGCAAGGCTTCAGAAACTTCAAGATATTAAAACATTTGTAATTAAGCTAGTTCAACCCCTTTTGGCTAGTTTTTGGCATATCAAGCACTAGCATCTTTTGTGTTTTGTATTAAGTTTGATGCGTAGTCGACATGTAAGTAAAGTTTGTTCAAACATTGACTTTGTTTAGGATGAGAACTTGAGAAGTTTGTTTTTGTATGATTACGTTGTTTTTTGAGGTTGAGTTTGATGATTGTGCAGATCGTTTTAGTTTGACTTCTGCTTCGTCTTAGTTTGACGATGCTTCATCTTAGTTTGACTTCTGCTTCGTCTTAGTTTCGCTTCGTCTTAGTTTGACGACGCTTCATCTTAGTTTCACTTCGTCTTAGTTTGACGATGCTTTGTCTTAGTTTACTTCGTCTTAGTTTGACTTCTATTTCATCTTAGTTTGACTCCTGCTTCGTCTTAGTTTGACGACATGTCTTCTTAGTTTCACTTCGTCTTAGTTTGATGATGCTTCGTCTTAGTTTCACGTCGTCTTAGTTTGACGATGCTTCGTCTTAGTTTACTTCGTCTTAGATTGACTTCTGTTTCGTCTTAGTTTGACTCCTGCTTCATCTTAGTTTGATGATACTTTGTGTTGGTTTCGCTTCGTCTTAGTTTGACGATGCTTCGTCTTAGTTTGACTTCTGTTTCATCTTAGTTTGACTCCTACTCTGTCTTAGTTTGACGACGCTTTGTCTTAGTTTTGTTTCGTCTTAGTTTTACTTCTGTTTCGTCTTAGTTTGACCTTTTGTACCGTCTTAATATCTTATGTTCCATTTTTGATCCTTTTAGAGGTCGAATCTCGCTTCAAGTTCTTCATGAGAGTTGTAGATATCAATGTCCTGTTTCAAACCATCCAAACACAAAATCAATCCGACCTCTATAGCAAAAGTTATGGCATTTTTGCCGAGACTGGTTCAATACGAGGCAAGACATGAACATGTTGGATTCGTTTGACCATAAATTTTTCGTCTGACCTCCAATTGAGGCGATTCTTGAAGCATTGGATTCCTAACACATTTTTCTACCCTTCAACAAAAATTGACAGCCTTTGGTGTTGATTTGCAAGGTTCGATAAAAAGGAAGTGAGGGTTCATAGGAATGACCCTACAAGGAGACCCACTTACGCTTTTTGACTCCGGATAGTTGGGCTTTGGGAACAGGGCCCAACATCTTGTGGTATCAGAGCCTAGGCTTTTTCCTAGGCATAGAATGCATCGTAGGATAAATTGTATGTTATGTGTGTTTTTGTTGCATTGCGAAGTGATTGACTGCATTAAGTGACGTGCATATCATGCATACATGTAGTAAATAAGATTGAAGTGTAGCTAATCCTTAGTGTTTATATTTGAAGGAGTAAGATGCCACCTCGTAGACGGACGCGAGGAGTTCTGCAAGGATAAGTTGCACCTGACTCTCCGACCAGAGAGGAAAGTACTGACGAGTCTGTAGCTCCAGGAAATGCTGAGGCTTTTGTAGGGCATGGGGGTGAGCCCTCTCAGTCCCCAACCCAAGAGTCACCTGCTCCGCAAGAGCAAGTGCCTCCGTTAGATCCGAGGATGTTTCAAGCTTTTACTCAGGCATTTGTCCAGTCCATGGGTTAGATGCCACAGACTTCTGCTCCGGCCCCAGTTAAGAAGGAGAAACAGTTTGATAAGTTAAGGAAGTATGGAGTAGTAGACTTCTATGGGAAAACGGATCCAGAAGAAGCCGAGACTTGGTTGAGAAAGACCGAGAGGATACTGGATCAGATGGAGTGTGATGATGATGAGAAGGTGGTGTATGCTGCTAGTTTGCTTCAGGGAGATGCTCTACATTGGTGGGAGAGTGTGCCAGGGAGCCAGATAAGACTGCCAGTGCTGGCATGGAAGGACTTCTTAGCAGTGTATAAGAAGTAGTACCTGTTTGAGGTGTATATTTAGCAAAAGCAGAGGGAGTTTCTTAGTCTCACCCAGAGGGAGATGACGGTGAGCGAGTATGAGCGCCGGTTTACACAGCTATCCTGGTATGCAGCTAAGATGATGATGAGTGAGGCGGCTAAGTGCCGTAGGTTTGAATCAGGTTTGCAACTAGCCATCAAAGAGAAAGTGGTGGTGCAGAACTTTTGTGATTTTCAACAGTTGGTTGAAGCAGCACTGAGGGTTGAAAACATGGAGAATATAAAGAGTGTTGTAAACAAAAAAAGAAAGGGGACAGAGCAGTTCAAGCGGGGAGGTAGTAATAATACTCCTATGTCAGAGAGGAGTGCCAGGAGCTTCCCTATGCAGTCCGAGGAGAGGAGCAGTGGTGCAAGTAGGTCCAGACAGATGAGGACTCCTACTTATTCTCACTAAGCCTCTACGGTAGGAGGCAACAGAAGGAGAGAAAGGGACAAGTCATCCGTCCCTAAGTGTGATCATTGTGGCAAGTTCCATAGAGGAGAGTGTTATAGATTGACTGGAGCTTGTTTCAAATGTGGAAAGAAGGGGCACATGGCCCGAGAGTGTCCTCAGTACGCAAAACAGGAGAGAAGTCGGATGCAAGTTTCCAAGAGATCTAAAGCTGTGGGGCACAAGACGGTAACAGAAGTGGGCAGTTCTGATGCAACTAAGAGGGTGAACCCTCAAGGAAGACCAAGGGGGCAAGCACCAGCTAGGGTGTTTGCAATGACACGGGAAGATGCAGAAACTGCTCCAGAAGTTGTGACTGGTACAATTAAATTATTTGATGCTGATATTGTTGTTTTGATTGATTCGGGTTCTGCGCATTCATTTGTGTCATCAAGTAGAACTGTGAGTGGTAGAAATCTGAGCCCGTTGGATACTCCGTTACTAGTTAGTACTCCAATTAACCAATATATTGTTATCAGTCAAGGTTATAGAGAGTGTGAAATATGTATTAGTAGGGAACTCTTGGTGGTGGACTTAATGCCATTGAAAATGGGAGGCTTAAATGTAATTTTGGGTATGGACACGTTAGAGAAGTACAATGCCCTTCTGGATTGTAAACAGAAGACAGTGGAGTTCGCATTGGACAACGGCAGAAGAGTGGTGTTTTCAGGGGACAAGAAAGCAACCCCGCCTAGACTTATTTCGGCTCTGACGGTGGTGAAGATGATGAGGAAAGGATGTAAGGCATTTTTGGCCTATGTGGTAGACACAAGGGCAGATAAGGGGAAACTAGAAGATGTTCCTGTGGTCATGGAGTCTCGGATGTTTTTCCCGAGAAATTACGAGGACTACCGCCACCTAGGAAACTTGAGTTCCCCATTGAGCTTCTTTTAGGTACTACACCGATCTCAATTTTGCCTTACCGAATGGCTCTGGCAGAATTAAAGGAACTTAAGGAGCAATTAGAGGATTTGTTGGAGAAAGGATATATAAGGCCGAGCTCTTCTCCTTGGGGAGCTCCAGTCCTTTTTGTGAAGAAGAAAGATGGATCGTTAAGAATGTGTGTAGATTATAGGAAGCTTAACCATGTCACTGTCAAGAATAGATTTCCGCTTCCACGCATAGATGATTTGTTTGATCAATTACAAGGGGTAAAAGTCTTCTCCAAAATAGACTTGAGATCGGGTTACCACCAGTTGAGGATAAAAGAGTCTGATGTGCCAAAGATTACTTTCAGAACATGGTATGGACATTTTGAGTTTTTAGTTATGCCCTTCGGATTGACGAATGCCCCTACAGCCTTTATGGACTTGATGAATAAAGTCTTTAAGCCCTTCTTGGACCAATTTATCATTGTCTTTATTGATGATATCTTGGTTTATTCTAAGAGTGATAAGGAGCATAAAGAGCATTTGAGGATTACCTTGGAGACATTGAGGAAGAACGAGTTGTATGCCAAATTCGACAAATGTGAATTTTGGCTAAGGGAAGTAGCATTCCTTGGACATGTAATCTCAAAACAAGGAGTGCATGTGGATCCGAGAAAAATAGAAGCTGCACCTAAGAATGTAGCAGAAGTGAGGAGTTTCCTGTGTTTAGCTGGGTATTATAGGAGGTTTATGGAGGGCTTTTCCATAATAGCAGCTCCATTTACCAAATTGACAAGGAAGAATCAGAAGTTTGTATGGACAGAGGAGTGTCAAAATAGTTCTGAGGAATTAAAGAATAGGCTCACAAGTGCACCGATTTTGACTTTTCCTTTAGGTAGTGACGGATATGTAGTCTATAGTGATGCCTCAAGGAAGGGATTGGGCTGTGTATTGATGCAAGGAGATAAGGTGATTGCTTATGTTTCTAGGCAATTCAAGCCTTATGAGATGAATTATCCTACGCATGATTTAGAGTTAGCTGCTATAATCTTTGCATTGAAAATATGGAGACACTACTTATATGGATTCACTACCAAGGTGTTTACAGATCACAAAAGTCTTAAGTATTTAATGAGCCAGAAAGAGTTGAATCTGAGACAGAGAAGATAGTTGGAACTACTGAAAGATTATGATTTGATGATAAATTACCACCCAGAAAAAGCCAATGTAGTAGCGGATGCACTGAGTAGAAAATCGACTATGGCACATGTGCAGACAGTATATGTTCCTCTATTGAAGGAATTAGCCAAACTTCAGGTGACATTAAGGTTAGCTAAATCTGGGTGTATAATGGCTAACTTTAGGGTAAGGCCAGTGTTAAATGAGAATATTAAAGAAATGCAGGCACAGGATGAGCATTTGGGCAGACTCAGAGAGGAGATTACAAAGAGTAAACCTTCGAAAATAGAGATAAGAGAGGATGGACTGATGGTGGTAGGTAACAGATTGTGTGTCCCAGATATAGTAGAGTTGAAAGATGAAATCCTTGATGAGGCGCACAATGCTCCCTATGTAATGCACCCGGGGAGTACGAGAATGTATAGAGATTTAAAAGAGCACTTTTGGTGGAAAGGAATGAAGAAGGATATTGCAGAGTATGTTAGTAGATGCTTAGTGTGTCAGCAAGTGAAGGCTGAGCACCAGGCACCTTCAAGCAAGCTTAAGTCTTTGTCTATTTTAGAATGGAAGTGGGAAAAGATTACGATGGATTTCTTGATGGGATTCCAAGAACTAATAGGAAGCACAATGCAATATGGGTGGTTGTGGATAGGCTAACCAAGTCAGCACATTTCTTGCCAATTAAGCAGACAGATTCTTTGAATTCTTTGGCCAAGAAATATGTGGATGAAATAATCAAACTATATGGGATTCCGAGTTCTATAGTTTCTGATAGAGATCCAAGGTTCACCTCCTAGTTTTGGGAAAGCTTACAGGGTGATTTAGGAACTAAGTTGCACTTTAGTACAGCTTTTCATCCACAAACTGATGGTCAATTGACCGCACGTCATTTCGCTAGTCAAAATAAAATAACTAGACTACTATTGTAGAGTGGCGAGTCTTGGTCGATCCCACAGAGAGTGTGTGTAAAGTTTATGAAAGGAAATTAATCAGTGTTTAGGAAAAAGGGGGGTTTGCATTTTTCAAAAAGAAAGAAAATAAAACTAACTAATAAAAACAAATTAAAGAAAACATGCATAAAAATGATAAAGGTGGGGAATTCGGTAGGGACCCGGTTCCTTGGTTTAATCTCGACCTACACCCTAATTATGCATATTTTAATAATTTGTTGTTCTTTTACCTCTCCTAGCAATTATTAATCGTGCGTTAAAAATTAACCCAAGTTTTCCCTTAGGTTTTGTTTAATCAAGATACGATCATTAATTAAACCTAACCACCGAATAACCTAGGACACGATCTCTGGATTTAATTAGGCGGTAGCATTACGAATTAGGAAAATCGATTAATCAAGGCAACAACCACATACGATGCATCATTTAACCTAGGTCATGTTATCCTTAATGATTACGAATCATTAGTCCCTACACATGAATTTCAACATAAGAATTACGGATTATATTAAAATTCTAGCAATGGGTTTGAAATTAACAATTCAATGAATGCATTAAAATCATCACTCACAATACCCAATAGGTTCATACACAAATAATCGAATAATAACGAAAATCCGATCATCCATACACAATACCCAAATTAATTAAAATAGGATAACACAATCAATTTCTGATGAGAGAAAGAAATAACAAAATAATAATAAAATTACTTAACCTGGGTCGTCGGCATCGATGTTACCTCCGAACCGGCGTCGGGACGTCAAGCTCTTCATGGGTCTTTCCTGATAAATTGCTTCAACCCCCATCTCAATGTCCCACCGAAAATCCCTAATTGATTTCTCACTGTTTACTATAGCTGATGGGATGAATTAATTTTGTCCCATCTTAAATCCTTCTCTACTGCGCTGCTTGTTTCCTCTTCTGTGCAGGCCTCTCTACTGTGCCCAACTGAGCTGCAGCCTCCACTTCAAGTCTCCTCACACTGTGTATATTGTTGCGCCCCCTGTCTAGCTCTCCTCTACTATTGATGATGTGACAAATAAATGTCACACATCAGCTAAAACCCTGTTGCCCACTTCACTAGCTTGTGTCGTATGCGTGCTCTCCTCTGTTGTTGATGATGTGACCAATAAAGGTGACACATCCATTAAAACCGTCTACTCTACTCTCTTGTGCCTGCTGCGTGATTTTTTCCTGCGCTGTCCTCCGTGTGGAGCTCTCTAGCGTTGCGTCTCTCTCCAATGTTGTGTCTGTTGGGCCCCGAAATTTTTTTATTACTATTTATTTACTTTTATTTATTCCTTATTTTGCTTTAATTGTTTTAATATTTTTTAGAGTTGAGTCTGTATTATTTTAGTAAGTATTGAATGAGAATTAGAATTAGAATATAGTGTCAGAATTAGAATTAAGTTAGATTAATTAGTAGTAGGCTTGTCAGATGGAAGTGTAGAGCCATATAAGACAAATAAGGGCAAATTTGGAAATTCCTTGTTAGTGAAGGGCAAAATTGGAAGAAATAGGCTTTGGTGATGTAAAATTTAAAAGAAGAAGAAGGAGTTGTCGTGTATGACCAAGGGGAAAGAGCAAAAACGTGAAAAAGGAGAGGGAAAGAAGAGAGAATCGTAGGAAGCTTGGAGGGAAGTAGAAAGAAGAAGAAAAGAAGGGGAAATCAAGCTTTTAAAGGTAAGGTTTCATCTTTCTTATGATAGGTTCAAGAAGGGGATTAAATGGAGGTTAGGGTTTATGTTAGAAATGAAGAAAGAAAG
>JAOTBA010000107.1:3179-14751 GCA_025629845.1 Erythroxylum squamatum
TTTCGACAAAGGTAGGAGCTTTCTCCAGTGATTTCCATCTTCAAGCCCTAAAGGAAGGACCTTTCTTCAGTGGGGAACCTTTGATTAAGGGTTTAATTGCTGATTAGTTCGAGTTGGACCGGGTTTTTAGAAACAAAGGCCCACAAGAACCCGACGGAGTTCACAGCAAGGGACCCCATCAAAGGGTAAAGTAAGAGGATGACGCGAGCTTTAAGGACGTGAATCTCACGCGCTGATTGGTCACAAAATCATGTTTGATCGGTTCGACTCTGATAAACGTTACGTGCCATTTAACGGTAGTTATTCGTGGCAAAAGAACCAAATGATTTGGATTCTTCATCCTCGGCGGTGGTATGACAATGGCACTGCCTGAAATTCTGTAAGCAAATTTCCATTAGTCCGGCCTGAAGTTCGATTTGGTTTGTATCTTGCTATCTAAATCCGAGTTCGTTCAAATTTTTGGCAGCCTAAAAAGCCAAAGCCTACCTAAAGCCTAAAGCCCGAAATATCCGTACTAAATTTAATTCAATGAGCCGACCTACAATTCATCCTCTCCTGAAGAAGAAGAAGTAGAAGTTGAAGAAGACGACGAAGAAGTAGAAGAAGACGAAGAAGAGGATTAAAACCCAATTCAGTGCATGTTAACGCACAGTTCACCAATGCCACTTACACCATATTTGTTGGAGAAATTAAAAGGACATTGATGAAGAGCGACAGTTGATTAACACGAAGACATACTATCAACAAATCACTTGTGCCTTGTTTTTTGACATACTCATTCGGCTCATGCATACTTCTCTCGAAGCCCTTGTTACGAAAGAACTCATCAATTTACTATACCATGCTCTAGAGATCTGTTAAAGCCCGTATAGTGCCTTCTTCAACCAAAATACTTTATCTAGCTTGCTTGAGTTTTCAAAACCAAAAGGTTGATCAACATAGATTTCATCGTATAGTTCTCCATTCAAGAACGTCGACTTGACATCGAACTGATGCACTCTCCATTTTTTTAGCAGTTAATGCCAAGATCATCCAAACCTTTTTCAATCATGCCACCGGAGAGAATGTTTAGTCAGTCATAGTCCACTACTTGTTGATTGTATCCTCTTGCTACTACTTGTTGTTTGTATCCTCTTGCTAATAATCTTGCTTTTTACTTTTGAATGCTACTAATTTTTTCATTTCACAAAATGAATCTATATTCATAAACTTAATTATCAAACAAACAATTACTTTGATAAATTTTTAATTAATTAATCATCCCGAGTTATTTTGGTGCACATGACTTATTTAAATATGTTATTATTTTTTAATTATTTAAAATTACAATATCATACCCACTTTCTTAACTAGAATATGTTTAAAGAGCTAAATACCATGAAGATTTCTTTAATATTTTTTAATTTCACAAAATAAATTAATACCTATAACATATTCTTTAATATTTTTAGTTAATATTAGTTAATCATACCAAATTATTTTGTGCATGAATCATATAGAAAACATTTTTGGTGTAATCAATATTTTAACTACCAAACCGGTTTGCTCAGTTTAACAATAAAAATTTTGAACTGATCAATTTTTTTGGTTTAATTTCAACTTTTCAGCTTGATTTAATTTAATAATTTTAGTTGTTAAAAACTATCAGTTTATTAATTAATCGATAGTTTTTATAAACTCAAATAAACAAATTAATTTTCATATAATAGTTTCCTTTTTCAACTAAAATTTAAATTTTTTAATAAGTAAGATTTTTTTTAATCATTTCTCAAATGTTTTACAGTTTTATGATAGTTTAATTTTAGGTGAATCTTTTAAATTTCTTATCTCATCGATTTAATTTTTGGTTTTATTTTTAAAACAATGAGTGTAATTACCTTATTTTAAATTTAAATTACAATAATTTGAATTTTATATAATAAAATTTACATATAATCTGATTTGCTTATTAAAAGTAGTACCTTCGTGCACTCTCAAACTTAACATGATGTATGTAAGTTAATATCATTCTTAAAGAGAACACTTGTCCCAGAAGTGATAATGTAAGAAAATCACATTTTAATCAAGGAAAAGTCTTGGTATGAAACATATCAACGTGCTTGACAATCACCAGACAAGTTTTTAATGGTAAAGTGAGCGTGCCCCTTCCTTAATCATCTTCCATTTTAATATCTTAGAAAGCACGCAGCAATTCTTTAATGTTGAAACTTAAGTATCAACAAAGAACTGCCACCTTCACTTTTCTTACTTATCTGGTGAAGCAAAAGCGATTAAATAGTCATTAATATATTTGGCTAAGAAGTTTGTTTCTTGATCACCTGACAGACATCGAAACTGCACAGAATGATTCAAAAGTCGTGTTTCTTGTGAGAACATCATCTGTAATAAACTAACGTTCTAAACAATCTTACTATCCAGTGCTTGGTGACATAAACAACTGCGTGCATGTTTGATGGTAAACAGACAAGTATTTGCATTCCTTAATACTATATAGTACAGTAACTTAGGGTTTGATACGATACTATAGTCATGGAAGATGCTAAAATTAAACCCTAATTAACACTTGCCATGTACACTGATTAACTAGGTTACTCAGCTAATATAAAAAACTAATTACTAATTACGTGTTACATCTAATTTGATTAAAGTCTCAATGACCCTTTTTTTATTACTGACTTTTAACTTTGATAATGTTGTCTTTAATAAAATAGTTTGGGTTTTGGACAAGTGTCCATGACAATACTTTCCAACCAATAGTTGAGAGTGACATACTATGCCCCCCATTAGGTGTGATTTGATGACAGTAAGTCCTTCGTTTGACACGTCGTTTTATCAAATTTAGTATTTGGTATATCTTCATCACTCTAAGAGTTTTGGGTCATTTGTTAGGAGACATTAGAGGAATTGTAACTAAAACACTCCCATTTGAATGCCAAGTGGATTGATTTTCTTAGTTTTTAAAATGGTCAATGAATGAAGTGGAGCGAATTTAGTTGTTTTAAATAATGTTTTAAAAACTAAACTGATAAGACAAAAGATTTAAGGTTTAAAAAATTTAATCAGTATTCGAACATTATAAATTCGACTAAAGATTAAATAAAATTAAAGAATTTAAAACATGATTAAAAGAGATTATCCTTGCCTATTAAAAAATTGAAGTTTAATTTAAAAATATATTGTTAAATGAAAATCAATTTATTTATTTTTGTTTATAAGAATTTATTAATTAATTTACAAAAATTGACCGATTAATTAATAAATTGGTTGGTTTTTAACAACAAAAATTATTAAAGTAAATCGAATTGAAAAGTTAAACAATTCAACGTTTTTACAATTGAATAGGTCGAAACTAGTTAGATTTTTTTAATCATTGGTTTTAAATTAGGAAAGATAATGGAATTTAGCCTCATACATTAAGCAATTGCTATTCACCTAACTTAATTGCATATAATTACATGAAAATTGTCCATGCAATGTAGAAAAGGTGAAAAAAATCAATTTAAAATTTCATTAGAACTAATATCAATATCAACTCAAAATCTAAATTATAATTATAATTGCATGTTTGATGTTTTAAATTAAATTAAATTAAATTTAATTTAATTTAAAACATAGTTATTCACATCCTTTTAAAAAAATTAAAAACAACATTCTAACATGTTTTATTCACCCCCTGAGGGGTTGACGAGTTGGTGGAGTGAGGGATATAAAGCCAAAAGATCCTGTGTTCAAATTCACCTATTTACGCTCTCTCGATCGAGCCTGTGATACAGGACTTACCTAGTACGAAGTATCCGATTGGCGTAATTTGAAAGTTATTGCGTCAATTCAGAGATTTACCCAGTACACATCCAACCTCCGTTTCTTAAAAAAAAAGTATATTTTCTTCCGTTTCTTACATTCTTAATCTTTGATAAGTGAGTTTTTGTTTGTTTTCCAGTTTAACACTATGTCAAAATAAGACACAACACAACTGAAAACAATATTGTTAATAATCCAAAACCAAATAAAAATATCTCAATATTAGCAACTTTTGTGTTTAATGATATACCGCTTCACCGGTGACGTAAACTGACATAGGTGGGCGAGTGTGAGGTACGTATTGGTGATGCTTGACCTAACTCAAGCTTCGTGGCACAAAAGTAGATAGCACTCAGGGTCGGGGAAAGGAAACCGTTACGTGGCCGTTAACTGAGATATGGAGACTGGAGAGAGCCAACCAGCAGGCGTTGACATTATCCTTTTTTTCAGTTATTGAACAAATTAATAGCTCGAGACTTTGTGTACAAATACATAACGTGTGGTTCACCAACTTCTTGACTTTTTATGTTTATTTGTACACATACCTTCTCTTTTTGGTTTTTGAAAAGTAAAACTAATTCTGAATATTCTTTCTCTGTTGAATTTAATTTTCAGGCAAGGATAAGAATTCAAAGGTCAGCGACTTTTATTTCAATTTCTATTCTTTTGCCTCCTTGTAATTCATTTTACTTGTACATGAGAAGCAAACTATTTAAGCGTTTGTTTGGATGAATTTTTTAATGATAATAAACATTTTTTTCACCACAAATTTTTTTAAAAAGAAAAATTAGTGTTTGACTGTAAAATAAAAAATTATTTCTTTAATAAATATGACTTTTTTGGCAAAATAAAAAAGCATTTTTTAATAAATATAACTTTGTTGGCATCCAAAAATATAACTTTTTAAGAGGTTTAAATTTCGAGCTTATCAAAAAAGCCTCTCAAATAACTTTTTCGTGTAGATTTTTTAGATTAATTAATGAGCATTTTTTAGTCCCTTTTGTCCTTATATTTTATACATAATTCTCACAATACCCACAAACTCATCTTTACGTTTATCTTGCAAACTCATGTTCACTATTACAATAAAATGCATAATTTATTATGTATTTAACTATTTACTCAACTTGAATATTTATTTTAAGATTTATATAATATTATTTTATTATTTTATATATTTTAATATTTATTTTTGATATTAGTTTTACTTATTTTATAATCCATATAAAAGATTTGGTTAGACATATTTTTATTTATGTTTCATATGGTTTAAAATTATATCATAATTAATATATTTTGCTTTGCATATTGTTTAATATAGTTTAAATAATATTTATATGCATAAATAATTTTTATTACAAAATGAAATATAGCTAAAATTAAAAGTTTTTTTTATTTTTATGTTGTCAATCAATCTACTGTATAAAGCTCTTTCAAAAAAATTCTTTTTTTAAACGGCGGTCAATTAATTAATTAATTTCTTAAAAAAAAATCTAAAAAAAAGCTACAGAAAAAGGTCTCCAGAAAAGATCGACTGTTCTGTTTTAAGATAATAGCGTTTATAACAGTTAACGTCATTGTAACGGTAAACATATATAGTTCGTAAGATTAGAACTTTAAGGTAAGTTGTCAAACGTTAAAAGTAGACAGAGAGAACTTGATCACCAAGAAGACCAACTGGCACCAAAACAGGAGTAAGATACGACTTCGTTTAGCGGTCAAAAACTATTCATATTCCAGTTTTTGACCAAGTCCGGGGTCAAATCCTTCCTTTGCCAGGAAGTATGGACGTAGTTTCCTGAAACAAAATGTGAAAGCAGCTGTTTTTTTCCTCGTGAACAAGTTTCGTTCTAGAAAGCAAACCCTCAACGTGATAATTTCCAATAATGGAGTAACGTGTAAATCCTAAACGAAGAGCACAAAGCACAACACGTTGAATTATATCTTTTTTTATTATTTTTTTCTTGTTTTAGTACTCGTTTCCTGGTTACTGGCAAAAACCAGTTTCCCGGTTTGGAATGATTACGTTGTTGTTTGTGCACGTGTTGGGTTACAACACAATTGGATCACCAACCTTTGTCCCTTCCCCACTTACTCTTCGTATATATATACACCTCTGCTCCTCTGTAACCTTTCCAATTCTCCGCAATCAAAACTCGTTCAAGCCTTTTTAATTCTATTTATCATCATCATCACCTTCTTCTTCTTCTTCTCATCCGAAAACCCATTTCAGTAAAAGCTCCATATTTGCTCTTTTTTGAGTTGTTGTTGGTGGAGAGCTTTTTTGTACATGAAATGGTTGCAGAAACCAACTCGCGTCCACACAGGCCCAAGTTGGGTGCTCTTTTGCACTCAGAAGCTATGATTTTTCCAGGACAAGAAGACGATAACAATTGCAATAGTCACTCTGCTATGAATCCCAGATTCTATTGTAATAATCACAGCACAACACCAATCCCTACTGGTGAATTATCACCTAACTTCTCGTCGCCTTGGAACCAACCTTCACCGTATGCACAATCTCCGTGGATAATACCATCACCTGTGAACGTTAAGTTCACCAACTATGGCCTTATTGGATCCATTGTTCGTGAAGAAGGCCACGTTTACTCTTTGGCTGCGTCTGGCGATCTCCTCTACACTGGCTCAGACAGCAAGAACATACGTGTATGGAAGAATTTGAAAGATTTCACGGGGTTTAAGTCCAACAGTGGGTTAGTTAAAGCCATTGTTATACATGGTAACAAGATTTTCACCGGACATCAAGATGGGAAGATCAGAATCTGGAAGATATCTTCCAAGAACACTACAGTTTACAAGCAAATTGGAAGCTTGCCCACGTTCAAAGATTACATCAAAAGCTCCGTCAACCCCAAGAACTACGTAGAAGTTCGCAGACATCGCAACGTTTTACGCATCAAACATTTCGATGCAGTTTCATGCCTCAGCTTGAACGAAGACGCGGGGTTACTATACTCAGGTTCATGGGATAAAACCCTGAAAGTATGGAGAGTTTCAGACTACAAATGCGTGGAGTCGGTCCACGCTCACGAAGATGCAATAAATTCAGTAGCTGCTGGCTTTCATTCCCTGGTCTTCACAGGCTCAGCCGATGGAACAGTGAAAGCTTGGAAAAGAGAGCTGCAAGGGAGAGGAACAAAGCATTTCTTGGTACGAACGTTACTGAAACAAGAAAGCGCTGTCACGGCTTTGGCGGTGAATGAAGGAGGCGCCGTGCTTTACTGTGGTTCCTCAAACGGTTTGGTGAATTTCTGGGAACATGAGAAGCAATTATCGCACGGTGGAATCCTTCGGGGACACAAGGTGGCCGTCCTTTGTCTAGCCACGGCCGGAAATTTGGTGTTCAGCGGGTCAGCCGATAAAAGCATATGTGTGTGGCGTAGAGAGGTAGGTGGCGTCCACACTTGCCTCACCGTTCTTACTGGTCACAGTGGGCCCGTTAAGTGCCTGGCCGTAGAAGAAGATAACGAGTCTGATGATAAGGCAAATGGACGGTGGATATTGTACAGCGGAAGTTTAGATAAGTCGGTCAAGGTGTGGCGGGTGTCGGATAACCCGACGGAGTTGAGAGTGTATGAATCGCCGAGGGTGAGCTGCTACTCTTCTGTCTACCCTGAATCACAGCAAGGAACACCATTGAGATTAAAGTAGGAGGATGACGCGAGCTCTGAGGAAGTGATGCTCACGCGCTAATTTGTCCCAGTTTCGCATGATCGGTCCGATTCTGATAAGTCTAATTTGTACATATATGTATATATTTGAAAAGGGATTCTCAGTATTGCTCTGTGCCTTTTCAGTTTTATTCCACTACCAACATTTTTCGTTACGAAAGAAAATAAAATTTTATATAATTTAATTAATATTAATATTAAAAAAAGGCCGAAAGTTAATCAAAAAAGATTATTAAATAAAAATTAATTAATTTATTATAATTTATAAAATCTTATTAATTTACAAAAATAACCGATTAATTAATAAACTGATTGGTTTTTAACAACAAGAGTTATTAAAGCAAATTGAATAAAAAAAGTTAAAATCCAACTATAAAGTTAGATGATTAAACATTTTTACAGTTGAATCAGTTAAATTTTTTAATCATTGATTAATATATAATTTAAGTTCGTGAATAAAAAATTAAAATTTTAATTATTACGACAAAAACGATATAATGAAAAGTAAGCCTAAAATAATTTCTATCAAAAAAACAATTTGAAAGGTTCTCACTAAAATTATCTTAGATCACCATCTATGAAAATTTTATTATCAAGTAATCTTAAAAATATTAATATTATATAAAGTAATATAAACCCTATTTTCATAAATATTTAGTGACATTAAAACTTTATTCATTAAATTTTATTTCACTAAGACATATCTCACAATTTATTAAAATATTTTGTAAATTTAGCTACTTAAGTTCGGCAGATTTAGTTATTAAATACACATTTCATATCCAATACCTGTATATACTGCAATATTGAAACCTTACTACCGGTGTTTAAAAAACTGAACCGATATAATCATATTATCAATGAAAACTTTGAGCTAGTCAATTTTTTAATTCAATATTTAATTTTCTCATTTGATTTAGTTTGCATGTTAGTTAGTGAGATTTTTACTGGATGGCGTTATTGTAGTTGGTTTGATTTAGTTTAATAATTTTTATAGTAAAAAAACGATTAATTTATTAATTAATTAGTTATTTTCATAAAACTAATCAGTTTTTATAATTTAAAATAAACCAATTAATTTTAATTTAACAATTTCTTTTTTAATTATTCTAATTTTTAATAACTAAGAACAATTTTTTTAATTATTTTTCAAAATTTTCAATTATATTCAATTTTTGATCGATTAGTGCCGATTATGTTTAAAGATTGCTAAATAATAATTATTTTTTGATCTTATTAAGACAATTTATTCCTTCTTATACTAAATTTAAATTTTTGCAGTTCTATAAATATCACAGGTTGGTTCAGCCATTCATCACCTACCTAACGTGGAGGATAGATGAACAATGAACGAAAGTGAAACAAAGCTGTCGCATTTTATAAACTTCATGTCAAGGAACCGCCATTCCTTGGATCGTCACATGTTTGTTCAGTGAAGCAGAGCAAAATTGTCATTACCTGCGATAATGTCAATGAATGGAACAAATCACACGTAGCATAAGACCCAGAACATTGGTTCTTCTTCTCGTACTTGGTAGGGAGGAACCAATGTTCTGTCTAAGAGACATGTAACTGAAGCAATCTCGAAAACGAAACCAGAAATAGAACAAGAAGAAGAAGCTAATGAGAACGACCTAGGTTTACGTTTTGGGCTAAATTTGTGTGTTGGACTCATTAGACCAAACTAGATGACTCTTGGGCAGGCATAACAAAACACTGCTGATATATAGACTTGTCTTTTGTTTGGTTAAGCTTATATTAGTGAAGTTTTTGTCAGTAAAATTTTTTTCTGTATATTTTTTGAGAAAATTTTTTTTAAGAAACTAATTATCTGTTTGACTGTCATTTAAAAAATAATTTTTTAAAAGAACTTCATACATTAGAAACTGTTTGGCAATATAAAAATAAAAGTACTTTTAATTATAATTATATTTTATTTTATAATAAAAATTATTTATACATATTGGTTCAGCCAGATTATGCTGAGGTTGAACGTCGTTGTTGTGCTTCATGGTTTATACGAGTCTAGCTGTAAGATACCTGAAAAACAGATAACGGCAGGTCGGGAGTTGTTTCCCGGGAGGCCCCTCCGACGCTCAAGTCAGTATTTGTGAGAGGTTTGTGGCTAGCTGAAATCGTAGACGAATGGCTAGGGTTATAGTCTCATACCTGAATTACGGTAGAATAGTACCTTATATATGCTGTGGATGCTAGGCTTACGTAGATCTTTGCGTTTGCATGGGAGTCTAATTCCTGAAGGGCCGAATGGGCCGCGGTCTTGCGAAAATGGGCCTAGGCCTAGCACAACCGGTCCAGCCAAACACCATTCAAAAAAAATTTTGTTCTTTATAATATGGTTTATTAACTAATTAGCTAATTTTGATTTTACTGCTGATAGTTAAATCATACGTGTAGGTCCTCGTATTGTTTTTCGGATTAGTGAACATGAGTTTTGCATGGTAGAATATTGAAAGACAATTGAATAAATAGAATAACCCAGTGAAGAACACGAGTTCGCATTAATGTTATATTGTTTTCAAAACAAACTCGTTCAAAAACAGAATGTGGTATATTGGAACACAGGAGCAATATAATAACGCGTTGATGCCATGTAGTGAATTCTTATACATACATCTAATTCAATTAAACACTAACTTAAATAGATTAATGACAACAAATAGTAGTCCTAACGCGAAAATGAATAACTTCACATAACTAAATTGTCTAATTGTAAAGTAGGAGCTAAATAAACTTGTTGAAGATTAAGAAAATACGTAACAGATTGGAAAAAAAATATCTTAATAATATTAATTTAATATATGAATAGGTTGTCACATGTAAGAGTAACGGAGTTGAATGCTGATGTGGAATCTCTTCAAGTTGCTCTGTATTTCTAGCTAGATTTCTAGTGTATGGCTCCATCTTTCAATGTAATGAAATGACCACATTGATTTAAAAGAATAACCAACCAACAATTATTTTTTAAAAAAAATTCAGCTTGAACTTGAAGGAGGAAAAAAGAATATGCCAAAGTACAATGCCACAGAAACTTCCTATCCAAATGTCTACTTATGATTTGTTAAGAACAACAGCATCTTTATTAAAAAGAGGGAAGGAGTTGGGCCACGGAATGTTATTAGTATTGTTAGAGCAGCAGCAGGAGGAGTTGGGCCACGGAAGATTGGCCCATTTCCATATTAATCCTCTCAACTGAAGTTATTTACACAACCTAGCCGTAAACTTGGCATTTTAGACATACCTACTTCGCATCTCTGATCTCACAAAAGGTTTACCGACTGTGTCACTTTTAAGTTTAATTAGGTAAAACAGAAAGTTGATACTCAATAAAATAATATTTCTACCTTATAACAGTTTTAGCTCAATTAATATTTTAAATAAATTTAAATTCAGAAGATAGTTTTTAAATTTAATATAAAAAATATATATAACAGTTTTGGCTAGGCTAAAATAATATTTTGGATAAATTAATAAGATAGTGAATATCCTTCCATAATAATGTTATACCATAAATCAATAATTTGTTAAAATTTTCTTGTGATTTTTTTTAAATGTCTCTATTGTAATTTTTTGAGGTTTAAATCTAATTTGATGATATTTTCTTTATATATTAATATAATGAATATTTAGATTTCGTGATTTATATTCAATTGATTATCTTACTAAAATATAATTAATTTATAAATCAGTAACTTGTTAATTAAATTAATAGATTGTAGTTGTTACGTACTTGGAATGGACACGATGACTATTTTATATAGGTAAGAAGTTTGGCTGATGGAAAGGTTATTGCGTAGAAAAAATATCAATATAATCAATCAGCGAGTCATAAGTTTCAGGCCTTCTAAACGCATGTTCAGTGTCTACTGTCTATCAAGTACCGCCGTCAATATTCAATCCAATGTCTTTGTAATTTGAATGAACATCAAGGGCCTTTCTTGTAAAGTCATATTAGGTAATAAGTATGGTCATCAAATTGTTAATACTGTTATAAAACCGAAACTAAAACTTAAGAATTTGGGAGAGGATAATTATTCTTCTAAATTCATTCCATATCTCTC
>JAOTBA010000108.1:15846-48402 GCA_025629845.1 Erythroxylum squamatum
AATACACAATAAAATCCTCAATTTATTCCAACCAATTTAAAAATTATCACACTAACACCTCAAAATAATTTAAACATACCTCAAAATAATTTAAACATACTTAATGTGAATCGGGGCCCAACATAAGGCCTCGACCTATATAGGGCCATACTCATTGGATTTCACCAACTTGAACTTCTTCTTCCTCCTCGTAGAATTTTTATGGAATAATAATGAATGCTATTTTCCAACCACACAATGATCACAAGGGTTAAATGAAACAATAATCTTCGCAAGGATAATTAATTTTCAAGCTAACAATTTGAACCAATCTTTAGGGATACAAATCAGATGAAGTATTTTCTTGAACAACATGTAATTCTCCTACACATACCTTCAAATGTGTCTTGTACAAGAAGCAAGACAATTCACCATGAGCAACCATAAATACTCTTTTAGCTAGCATCCACTTGCCATTCCTAGACGTGTGCCAGTATCCTTCCTGGTTAAGCACAGTCGCAGACAGTAAATTTAGTTATAAGTGTAAAATGTTTCATACACCTCTTAAGATCAACATACACCCAATATCGATATAAACTCGGATGTCTCTCATGTTGATGATTTTAGCATAATTCTATTGCCTATCTTCATGCTTCAAAAATCACCATTCCTATAGTTGGTGAAGTATTCACTCCTAAAAAACAATGATAAGATGCCCCTATATTAATAAGTGACTATAAATTTAAGTTACTAATATGGAGACATTCACTAGTTGCAATAATAATTGACACTTCATCATCTGTGCTTATTATCATTGCTATAGTGATGTTGTCATCCCCATCCTTCTAGTTGTCTTGCTTCTTCTAATCTCTCTTCCATTTTCAACAAAATTTCATTATATGACCAGGTTTGGTGCAATAGTGACATGTTTTGGTCTTTTTGCTGTCTCTCAACTTTGATATGTTCTTCGAATTACTTTGCCCTTTAGGACCGATGCTCTTTTTTTCCGTCTGTTTTTAACCACAAGAGCTTGCACGTTGTCAACATTGTTTGCCTTCATATATCTTCATTGAACATGCTCTCTTTGATCACGTCTAAAGAATGGAGTTACTGATAATCGTAACCAAAATTTCCCCACTACCAAGAAAATAACTTAACAGGATCAAAGCTTGTGATTCATCATTAAGGACAATCTTCATCATAGTCAATTTGGTTATGAATCATCGCTAGATTCTTCGACATTAATTTCCCAACTTTGAACTTCAAGTTTACAACCTTTTTAATCAATAAGGCCTTATTGTTAACGTTGTTCCTCTCATATAGACCTTTCAACTTTTTTTACAACTTAAAAGGATCCTTCTCTTGGCATATGTGGTTGAAGATACTAATATCAATCCACTACCTAATAGTTCCCAAGGTCTTCCACTTCATCTTCTTCCGCTCTTTATATGTCATTTTCTCCAGCTTAGATAAGACATCATCTTTTATACTTCTTTCCACTTTGATTGGACCATAGAGATCCATTTAATACAAAATATCTTCCATTATAGGTCTCCATATCGAATAATTGGTCAGCACTAATTTCATCATAGAGCTACTGTCATTATCTAGGTCTTAGGCTCTGATACCACTTGTTGGGTTGTTTCCAGCAATAATGCTCATAAGATCTTCAAGTTCGTTTAGCCAATAACAAACTACTCACACATTAGAGATGAATCAAGAATAACGAACACAATATTTTTAACATGAAAAACTGTCTAGCATAGAGATAAAAATCACAGGGCAAATCGATGAAAACCCACTAGGTATTAAATAGCAAGATAGAAGAGATGAAGATTTTAAGCTAATCGCTTTCTCACAAGACAACTATAGTACAACCTCTCTATCATGCTTTCTAAATCTCTTTTACTTTTTTAGCTCTAAAAGAGACTAAGGTTCTCACCCCAAAAGACTTATGCTAACCACCTTTAGACAAATTAAAGAAATCAAACTTTAACAAAACTATAGTTGATGAAAGTTATATAAAATCAAAAACTCTTCTATCATCATATATTTATGTTCCACACAACTTTTGTCTCGAAACTTATCTTCAATTCCTAAAAAGGATAAGATTTATACCATACACTCCTTTTGATCCAATGAGATAGTTAAAACCTCTTAAATTTAATTTTAGTGGAATTAGTCAAGTGAAATTTCATAAAATGAGACTGAACCCATAACATAATGTCATTTTAACGAATTATATTCCAAGTAAGTTATATCATAATCTTAATAATGTAACAAAATGTTTGTTTGCGTTTACGTGTATACAATTCATACCATTATTCTTTTCGTGACATTGTTACTGTTCAAAAAATAAAAGTCATGTTACATGTGAAGTCTTACTTGTGTTTTATATAGAATTATGTTTCATTTATTATTATAAATGTTACTTTCTCCAAAAAAACAAATGTTTCATTTATTATAATATATTTAAGCATCAAATGCATTCCTTTACTATGATTTGAATGCTAACAACAAACTTTATTATTGTGTTTTGGTGTAGATACTAAATTATTTTTAAAACTATTTTACTTGTATAATTTGGCTTTCTTGTACTTTATTTGTGTAATATATATATATATATATATATATATATATATATATCAATTTTCTCAATATTTTTTTTTTCATAATAGTGGGTGAATTTAGAACAATGTGAAAGCAATCGATCTTAACTTACGAGCGTAATTGAAATTGTTATTCATTTTGTTCTAAGATTGGATATCTTTATAATTTGTTCACTAATACTCTTAATTATCGAACATCTATTAGGATTGTAAACCTTTAAAAATATTTTACCGATACTTCATAAACAAATATTATAATGACTTTACTTATTTGTTATAATAATTTTTTATGTTCATTAAATTAAACTTTTGAATTAGATGATTTTCTGATATAATATCAAATCCTTATAATTAATTAGACTGAACTCGTTTTTAATGAAATTATTATTTATTACAGATTGCCCATATTTTATATGAGGGAAATTATTATAATATGATATTTGAATCAAATGCCAAAGCTTACTAAAATGTGAACTTTTACATTAAATTATTTCTTAACAAATAGCAAAAGACTAAAAGATGAAAAAAATTTATACATGCTCGTTAATACAAAATAATAACGTTACTTGTAAGCTCAAATTATTTTTATTTTTATTTTAACCCCTTATGTATTAAAAATTATCATTTATATCTTGCTTATTTATGACATAACTTCTATCGTATGATATTAGCTTTTCGTCTTTGTTTTTACTTTAAAGAATACAGTATTGAAATTTTAAATTTTACTTGAAAAAATATAGTATTAAAATTTTAAAATTCAATATAACGTCACTTTAAAATTATGAATTTATGAAAAACTCCTAAAATATAATAACGAATATATATGGTAACTAAATAATATTACAAGGAGATAAATGATAAATTTTAAAATATAAAAATTTATATAATAAAAAAATTAGTATAATTATTTTTAAATATTTAATAATTACAATAAAAATTAACTCGATAATTTTAATGTCATAATAAATACTTAAGACAAATAAGGTATCAATGATTCTAACCTTTGGAACCTTACCTTTAATAATTTTTACAATAATAAACAAAAATAGAAAAAGAAGCAAATATATATATATTTATTGATATGATATAGTACAACATAAAATATATATTTTAAGACAGAGAATACATAACTTAAGGTATTTATTTCTGATCACAAACTCACACGATACACACACACACTATATATATAATGCACCTTACTTGCAATGCAAACATTGTACAAAATCACTCAACTCATATGCACCCAAATTAAAATTGGTTTTGTAGTTAAAGCGTGCTCCTCGATCACACCCACAATTACGAGGTTTGCACTCAAACCATTACTGTCTGAGGTTCCCACTTCTCGGTCAAAATTGAAGGCCAATACCAACATTAGGATTAACATTGGCCTCCACTTTGTTATCGGTAAGAACACCAACACTAACACCAACAACGCGAGGATCAATTTCATTATTTGTAAGAAGTCCGCGCTCGAGCACAACTGCATGCTCTTTCTTACCAAGTAAAAGTCCGCGCTTGAGCACAGCTGCATGTTCTTCCTTACCAAGAAATAGTCCGCGCTTGAGCACAGCTGCATGCTCTTCCTTACCAAGTAAAAGTCCGCGCTTGAGCACAGCTGCATGCTCGTTCTTACCAAGTAAAAGTCCGCGCTTGAGCACAGCTGTATGCGCTTCCTTACCAAGTAAAAGTCCGCGATTGAGCACAGCTGCATGCTCTTCCTTACCAAGTAAAAGTCCACGCTTGAGCACAGCTGCATGCTCTTCCTTAGTAAGTAGACCCCCTTCTGCCATTACCACTATTATCATCATCATTAAAAACATTGATACAACCATATTTCCCATAGTCCGCCTCCACATTTTTAATGCCGAAAATGTGGGTGATTACGGTAAAGAAGTTTAGAGACAAATAATGTATTCCAAAGTATACGATTGTTACAAACGGTCAGTGTTCATGGACTGGTATTTATAATGGCTAGTTAACTGGACAGAATTGTTATCAATGAGGAAAGCATGAAGACGTATATGCCTCCTTTACTCTGCGTTTAATGAATTGTATTATGCGTGTGCCATGACGAAAGGAGCTTTTATTAAATATGGAGCAAAATCCAAGAAATTTACACAAAATCAATTCTGATCAATCAACCTGGAATCAATAATCAATAATTCAAAGATAATGCCAGTCAGAAGACTTGTGTATCTCTAATTATAATCAAGAAATCCTACATGGAAAGCATGATGATTTTATTTATAAAAATCGTGTGGCATGAAAAATTTTCTGCCACTTTTGATATGGAAATATATCTCAAGAGCATGGCGATGCAACTCATTTTTAGAATGGCTACTGACCGGAATTGGTATCAATGAGGAAAGCAAGAAGAATAAGTATATTCCTGTCTAATTGTATTATACATGGCAAAGAGGGGGGAGAGTTTTTTTCTTTTTAATTCACCGCATGATCAAGAAGAAATAAAAAGGTAATAACTGTTTTGGGGAGTGCTACAATCAACGATGAGAGAAAAAAAGGGAACAGAAAAGAGATTACAATCGATTAAGTAAGAATTAAGAATCAATAATTAAAAATTAATATGAATCAAAAACTTTTCATATCATTAATTATAATTAGGAAAAACTATAGTGAAAAATATCAACTTGCTTTGACATAGAAATCTATCTTAAGGACATGGGAGTTGATATGTCCGTCTAATATAATTACAGACGGAAATTTGGTTAAATGCAACTCAGTTGAACTTGAATTCAACAAATAATTCTTGACTATAGAGTCATTATTGCAGGGATCTAAGTATTTAATGACATTCATCATTATTTTTAACATAAACAAGTCTCGTTACAGTTGATAATTTAGAAAGTTAATGTTTTTGTAAAATTAAAAGCATAGAAGGATGAGGTAAAGATCTCACTACAAGAAAATAGGACAATCTGCCACGTTTAAAAAACGTCACGGAATATCAAAAATGTCACAGAATATAATTTGCGACGTTTTAAAAAACGTTACAAAAAATGTCGCGGAATGTAATGTAGGCAAAAGATTTATGCAATGTTTTCCATAAAACGTCAAAGAAAATACGGACATTCCGCGACGTTTTAAAAAACGTCACGGAAAGATTGGACATCCAAAAACGTCGTGGAAAGTTACATTTCGCAACGTTTTTGCAAACTCGCGAAAAGTCACATTCCAAAAACGTCACAGATAATTGTATTATTTTTTAATTATTATTTTTTCCATTTTTTTAAAATCATTTTAATTTAATAATTTTTAATTTTAATAATTATTTTTTAAATACAATTATTTTAATCTTATTTGTTTAATAACTATTCAATATTATTTATTAATTTTATTTATTTAATAATTCTTCAATTTTTTAGTATATCATTAATTTTAATAACTATTCATGTATCACAAAAACATGACGAAATGACTTGAGTGTATTAAATTCACCATTTAATTGAACAAATCCCATCGATAAATATAAGTATTCTAACCAAAAGTTTAACCATAGCACTATTTGGACCTACGTGTCTTGATTGCTCAAAATGTCCCAAAAGTAAAGAATCTAAGGTGGAAAGTAATAGAAGCAGAGCGTGGTGAAAGTACCAATGTTAGTGTCTCTGTAGGTAGGCAAGAAGACGTGTGGATCAAACGCCGACAGGTCACAATCCTTAGGCTGCCACCGCCATTTGTTGATCTCTCTAGCATTGGACTTATTGTTGGCTATACAATTCCAGCCTTTAAATATCTCCCTGCAAGTATTGTCATACCTCTTGCGTCTCGGGTCCGGTTCGTAGATCCATGATCCATCGGAGAAGTCGCAGGTGTCAGAGAACAGAGACGAGTGGCGGTGCGGTTGGAACTGGGGTTTAAAGTGAACGGTTTGCTTAGAGAGAGAGGGCCTTCTAGAGAGAGAAAGGATGAAAACGGAGATGAATCAGAGGAGAGAGAGTAAAGGAAAGCGTGGGATTTTCTTGAGTTGGTGGTCTCTAGTAGCCATGGCGGTACCTGAGACTTTGCGAGCTTGGGCTTCTTAGTGGAGGAAGAAGGAGCGGCGCTGCTAGAGGCCTCACATTTGGGTGGGATCTAGAGAAGAAGAAAGCAGTGAAGAAATCGGAGAAGAAGAAACGTCAAGAGAAGAAACTAGGGTGGGAAATGAAAAGAGAAAAAACTAGCGTGGGAAATGAAGGCGCGTTAATGACACAAAATGCGAATGTCAACCCCGACGTTTTTTTCGACAAAACGTTTTAATTTTTATTTTGCGACGTTCTAATTAAAAAACGTCGCAGAAAGTGTTAAAAATTTGCGACGTTTTTCCAGAACGTTACAAAAACTTTAAACTTTTCGTGACGTTTTTTAAACGTCACGAAAAGTCTTCACAATCCGTGACGTTTTATTTATAAAACGTCGCAGATTGTGTATATTTCTTGTAGTGTCTACAATCCAACAGGGATGAGAATATAATCGTCTTTGCTTTCTCTTTGTTTTTCCACACTTTTGGACATTGTGATCACACTCTCTATCTCACATGTGGAGCAAGGCTCAAATGAGCAATTTATAAGCACATCTAGCTTGATAACTAAGTCTTAACTAAATTGAACTAACTAGATCGCATTTTATCCTAATTAGATAAAATCACATTATCCAATAAGATAACATCCCCATTTAAATAGGACTCTATCTACTAGGATTTATCTACGTCACAACTAACAAGTTAAGAAATTACATCTATCTAGGAATGATACATCCATATCCACGAAGATTTACACTATCTTCAAATGATCCTCCCACATGGTCTTTATCTTTTATAGTTAATGTCTATCCACTATGCTCTTATCCGTCGCATCATCCAAGATCTCAAAATAGGGGACGCTTAATAATCTCCCCCATTATTTTCCATCATCTACTTGAGATTCATCCCGGTAAGTTTACAACAAAGCTTATACTTGTTTCCGGAGCCACTTTAGTCAGCATATCGACACCATTGAAATATGTGTGAACCTTCTTCAACATTAATTGTTGCTCTTCTATCACAGATTTCAACTAATGATATCTGATGTTTTCACAAAATGCAATGTCTAGCACATCTTTAGGCTCCCCCTTAGTAGTAAGTAACAGGTACTCAGAACTTGGATACTTTCTAAAAGACCTTTTCTCCTTTGTCGACCTTTGAAGTTGTGGTTCATCAACTATTGTATGCTCCTCCTGCAAATTATCCTCAATTGATTAATCTTTGGTATTGTCTGGATGTAGTTCATGTAGCTTATCACCATCAAATTGTATTGGATCACTAACAATGTGTGCTTGATCACACTCTTCATCTTCTTCTCCTATAGATTGCTTAATAGTTGAAGGAATTGGTGAAGGGCCAACTATGCCATATGATGAGCTATAGGGTGATGGTTTATCTCCATTCAAAAGATCAACATCTTTCATGCTCCTGGAGCACCACATCCCAGCTTTTAAACAGCTTTTTATTTCTCTAGGTCATAAAGTCTGAAGCTAAATTGATCACTACCATATCCAACAAATATGCAATGTATCAACTTTGAGTTAAGTTTCTTTCTCTGATCCTTATGTACTTGTCCAAATACCTTACAACTAAAAACTTTCAAATGATGATATATGAGATCCTTACTAGTCCACGATCTCTCAAGAATTTCAGAATCCAATTGAACTAAGAGAGCTCTATTTATCGGGTAGATCGCTGCTCAAATTGCTTTTCTCCAAAATGTCTTTGGCAATATAGATATTTTGAGCACGCAACGAACCTTATCCATAATGATTATGTTCATCCTTTCAGCAACCACATTATATTGTGGAGTTCCTAGTTTAGTTTTCTCATGTCTGATGCCATGCGATGTTCAATATTCTTCAAACACCTTAGAAGTATACTCCCCTTCATTGGCTATTTGCAAGCACTTCAGCTTCCTCTCAGCTTCCCTTTCTATCATAATATGAAACTTCTTGAATGTTTTAAAAACTTGACTCTTAGAGTTCAAAATATACACCCAAGTCTTCCTCGAAGCATCATTAATGAATGTAACAAAATATCTGTTACCTTCTAGTGAATTCCCCTCAATAAGACCACAAACATCCGAATGCACCAACTCTAACTTCCTTTTAGATCTTCTCTTGAAAGAGACTCTATGTTGCTTTCCAACTAAACAATGATAAGGATTAAGTAGTTGTGAGTTCTTAACTAAGATAAGGTATTTTTTAGCCAGTAACTTTAATCCCTTCTCATCTATGTGTCCCAATCATAGATGCCACAAATTTGGTGAAGTTTCCTCTTCGATTGTGTATACTTCTCCATCACCACACACCTTTAATTGTGTTTTGTACAGCGAACAACATAACTGTCCTCAAGCAATCATCATTGCTCCTTTGGATAGTTTCCACTTCTTGTCTCCAAAAGTGTAACACATTCGTTGATAACAAATTCAACCTTAGATTGAGAATATGTCATACATCTCTCAAGGTTAGTAAGCATCCGAAGTTTGCCTAAATTCGGATATCACTCATACTGACTATCTTGGCGAAACTTTGGTTTCCCATCTTTACACTTCCAAAATCTCTACTCTTATAGTTTGATAAGTACTCTACATTTAGAACACAATGATAAGATGCTTTCGTATCAATCAGTCATTCAGAACCATAATTGCTGACATGGAAGCATTCATTAGTTGTACAAACTAGTGACACCTCATTATCTATGCTTGAAGCAGTTGCAACTGCACATATCATCATCATCATTCTGATGATCTTACCTTTTCTAATCCCTCCTCCACTTATAACAGAACCTTTTAATGCATCCTAACTTATCGCAATAGTGGCATGCCTTTATGTCATTGTCACCTTTGGACTTTGAACAATTCTTAGACTTGTCACAACCATTGGGACCCCTACTCTTGTTCCTCCCTCTACTTTCTATCACAAAAGCCTGCACATTATCAATTTCAGTCTCCTTTATTCTGATTTCTTCATTAAAAAAAACTCTTTTTGATTACATCCAAAAAGAGCACACCTTAAAGAGCTAAGTTGCTAATCGTTACCATTAGCTATCCATAACAAACTTAACAGGAACAAAGCTTGAAGCTTATCAGCAAGAATGATCTTCATTGTTGTAAGTTTGTTGATTATGTATTGGAAATTGCTTAGATGCTCTGAAACTAATTTCCCAATCTTTAACTTGAAATTCACAAGCTTTTAATTAGAGAGGTCTTATGAGCAATCTTCCTTTCATACTAGCCTTCTAGCTTCTTCTATAGCTTAAAAGGATCTGTTTCTTGAGACATATGGTTGAATATGCTAATATTAATCTATTATCTGATAATGCCTAAAGTTTTCTGCTTTATCTTTTCCCATTCTTTGTCTGAAATATTTTCAGGTTTTAAAGAAACGTCATCCTTCACATATGTTTCCACATCAATAGGATTAAAGAGATCCTTTTAATACAAAAGGTCCTCCATTATGGGCCTTTATATCGAGTAATTTGATGACGTTAACTTGACTATAGAGTTGTTCCACCTTCCATTACGATGACTCTGATACTACTTATTGGGAGACAAATACACAACTCTTTAAAAATGAACCGAATATTAAAGACAAAAAAGAACTCTCCTTATTACAGCAGAAAAAAAAATATGAGAAGAAAATAAATAATGAAACAAACACCAAGATTTAACATGTAAAACTCTCTAATGTAGAGGAAAAAACTATGGGATAAATCAACAAATAAATCCACTAAACTCAATAAAGATTTACAGAAAAAGTTGATCTCTCACCCCCACAACAATAAGTTGCTTGACAAAGTTTTATGATTGAAATCAAAGTTGATATTACAATCAACAAACCCTCAAACCAATCTCCATAAAAATCAAACAATGATGAGAATACAACCTTTTTTTTCCTCTATTTGTTTTTCCTCACTTTTGGACATTGTGACCGCACTTTTTATCTTATGTTTGGAGTAAGACTCAAATGGGCTATTTATAGGCACCTCTAGCTTGATAGCTAAGTCAAAATCTTAACTAAACTCCAATAAAATGACATCCTTATCTAAGTAAGACTTTATTTGATAGGATTTATCTACATCACAACTAACAAGATAAGAGATTACATCTATCTAAGAATGATACATCTATATCTACGAAGATCTCCACTGTCTTCATATGATCCTCCTATATTGTCTTTATCTTTTAGAGCTGATGTTTATCTACTGTAATTCTATCCGCCATATCATCCAAGATCTCAAAATTGGGTTGGACACTCAACAAAAAGGCTAATCTAAGCTCGATCTTATCTAGTTTGGTTTAAAGTCAATAAATTTTATTCCAATTGATCATATTTCAGATCAAGTTTAACTTTTTTAAAAAAATTTAGACTTCAGACTAAACTCTTAATTGAGTTTCACAATCTAGCCTAATAGAAGCTCAAACTTTTTACATTATAAAAATAATGTCATTTTGTATAATAATAAATAAAAAGGAAAAAATGGATTATTCTTGTCTCTTCCCATTCCTCACCAATTACCCAATGTATTGGAGGTTATCAACATATAACAGGTAACTTTCTTGTGAGGTGTTTTTAATTTGTTTTCTTTTTCATACTGGAGCATTGATCAATTATTAGACTTGCATATCTCTACTTTATGTAATCATCAAAATATTATGTTTTGTTTCTTGTTTATGAAAGTTCTATTTAAAATAAAGTTGATTTTTAGAATTTTGTAACAACTTTGAGAGACTTATAGAATAGTTAAATCTTAGTCAATTAAGGTAATTAATTTCTTAAAAATATTTATAAGTTTCGATTCAAATAAATAAAATATTGGGTTATTTAGAATTACCTAAAGAGAGTTATGGTGAAACAAAAATAGACAAGTCGATTTTTTTATCATACAAACTTTATTATATCATTGAGAATATTTCCCTCTTTGTATTCTAACATTAACTAGTTTTAAGTTAGTTAATTTAGAATATTTCTTTGGCAGTATAAATAATCATGAGACATTTTATTTTGAAAATGATAGGTAACAATAAAAGTTTTATTGCAGCAATTATTTTGTTTCATTGTTTATATAAGTGCGTAAGTGTTTGTAAGATTATTATGTTTCTAACAAAGTGATATCAAAGTTAACTATGACATTAAAAGTCGCTTCCATGTCTTTCCACTATCCACAACTCATCAAACTTAATTATGAGAATTGGACACTTAAGATGAATGATATTCTTGATTCACAAGGCATTTAGAATGTAGCCAAAGAAAGCTATGTAGACCCTCAAGATGAGGTAAGCTTGACATTCAAGTAGAAAAAGAAGTCTTGGGAAAGCAAAAGAAGAAAGATCAAAGTGTACTTAACATCATCCATCAAGGTTTGGATGAAAAAAATCTTAAGAAAATAGCCAATGAAACTGCATGAAAGAAGGTGTGGGAAATTCTCCAAAATTCATTGATGGGAGTTGGCAAGATGGAGAAGGTGTGACTTCAAACTCTATGGGTTGAGCTTGAGGCAATCTTAATGAAGGATGATGAATTTATTTAAAAGTACTTCATAAGAATCCTAGGAGTAGTAAATCATATGAAGAGGCTTGGTAAAACTAAGTAACATGGTCAAATTATGGAGAAGGCGTATGACTTCTCAACTTGAAATTCAATTATGTGGTAGTGATTATTAAAGAAGCCAAAGATGTAAGCAATATTTATGTCTATAGATATGCTAAGTGATTCTTCATTAGCTTATGAAGAAAAGATGAATTGGGACAAGAAGCATGCGCTAGCAAAACAAGCTTTACTAGAAAAGTTATCCTTAAAATCCAAAAATAATTACGTAGAGCAAAGTGGAAAAGGATAATTTATATAGGGAAGTAGACTTGATTATAGACAAGTTTGTAGACATGCATAGAGACAAGAGAGAGGAAGAGATGGACAAGAATATTTTACTGAAAATCAACCTCAAAATTTTCAACTTTGTTAAAGAAGAGGAAGAGGAAGAGGCAATTTTTGGGTGAAATAATATTAAAAAGAAAAAGAAAAAACCAAAGTTGAATGTTATTTGTGTGACAAATACGACTATTATTCTTAGGAATATTTTTCTAAGAATGAAGATGAAGCAAATTTTATAAAAGTCAATGAAGATGCAATAGAGGAAACTTTAATACTTATGATAAATGATGAACCAAAAGGTAAAAAAAAACACATAATACTTTGATAATGTGGCTAACAATCATATGACAAGTGATAAAAGTAAATATTTTGAATTAGATACTAAAGTGACATGAATTGCACATTTTAGTGATGATAAAGTTGTGGAGGTCAAAGGTAAAGTTATAATTTTTCTTAAGATAAAATAGGTGGTCATAAGCTTCTCTCTAATGTTTACTTTATTAAAAAATTAAAGAATATTATTTTAAGCATTGATCAACTTTTAAATTGTTGCCAAGGTGATTATGACTAACAATAAATGTTTTTGTTGAACTTGCACACTACGAAGCCATGTGTTTGAAGATTGGTATTAGTGATCATTTATGGATATGGTATATGAGGTATCAACATGAATTTTAATGCATTCAAAACTTTGAGAGAGAAGAAGATGGTAATAGGCATTTCAAGTATAGATCATTGTGAACAACAATGTGAGGAATGCTTGTTTGAATATTCAAGGAAACGCTTTCCAATAAGTCATTTTCAAGAGCTAGCAAACTGCTCTAACTTATTCAAACATATACTTAGGTCCAATCATTCATCCATATTTTAGTAAAAGATCTTATTTTATTCTCTTTATTGATGCTTATAGTAGAAGGAAGTAGGTTAAAAATTTGAAGTACAAGTCTCAATCATTTGATGCTTTTAAAAAGTTTAAACCTTTGGTTGGAAAAAAAGTAATTTGGAGATTAAAATTTTTAAGAATTGTTAGAGGTGTAGAATTTACTTCAAATTAATTTAAGAGCTTTTGTGAGCTACATGGAATTTTTTATCATTTACAGTGCCTAAATGTCTCTAAAAATGGAGAAGCTAAGAGAAAGAACCTAATAATCCTAAATATAATGAGAACCATATCGAAAGAAAGACGACGTCTAAGAACTTTTGGGTGGAATTTATTATAGGTGCGGTTTACTTTTAAATCATAGCCATGTAAAGATCTTGAAAGATGTCACTCTATAATAAGCGTTGAGTGGAATAAAGAATTTTTGCATCACACTTGAATGTGTTTGGCTCTATTGCACTTATGTATACATCAGAACAAGAAATGCCAAATTTGATGATGAAAGTAAGAGATTTATTTCTATTGGATGACACAAAAAAGCAAAAGGTAACAAGTTGTTCAATTGAAGTGATAGAAAGAGTATTATTAATGGAGATATTGAATTTAATGAAGAAGCATCTTAGGATAGGGATGACAAAATGACCTAAGCTTAACTCAAAGTTATAGGGTGTAACACAAGTTAACAAAGCTTTAAGCTGGGCTTAGACTTTTTTTAAATAATTTTGAGCTTTAAACTAAGTTCAAGGCTTCAGACTAGGCATAGGCTCGAGTTTAGGCTATGGACTTCTTTCATATACAAAATAATATCGTTTTATATATTGATGAATAGTTATTTTTGGGCTAAATGCTTTAGACTTGATTAGGATTTGGAATGCTTGAAGTTGGATGAAGTTCGAGATTGAGGCAAATATTTTGGCGTGATTGGTGTTTAAGTCTAGCTCAAACTCGACCGAACTTTTGGTCAAGCTCCATTCTCTATTTGAGATTGGAGCTCTCAAGTGAAGGGATCTTGTTACCTCCATATTTTGAAGATGAAAAAGAAAAGGAGGTTGTTCAATAAGTTGAGAATGATTTTTCTTCACCAACTTCACGAAACCCATTATTTTGGCATCATCCTTCACAACTTCAGCAATAAGCTTGAGGTCTCCAAGATATCAAAGACTTGAGAAATTTTACGATAATCCTAACTTATTTTGTTTACTTGTAGATATTGTGTCTTAAAATTTTGATGACATTAGTAAGAATGAGAAGTGGATTTAGTAAGAATGAGAGGTTATTATGTCATTAGAGCCAAATATATGTACAAAGAGGTTAGTATGTCATTAGAGCCAATTATATGTACACAATAAAAAAAAGTTACCAAAGGTAAAGCAGAGAGATATAAGGCAAGATTTATTGTCAAAGGGACTAGGAACAAGAGGCGAAAGTTTTGAGTAATCATTTCCTTTTCCGCTCTATATTCTTGTCCATATATGTTTGCCCAAAGCACCTATTTTCACTTTTTGCTGAAATAGTTGTACTTGGATCAGATTAATAGAGGCACAACATAAGAAAATATTTTCTTTTTCACTATGTTTTAAGCGTCAAGTGTCCATTTGGGACTTTCTTGCTCAATAACAAACTTAGTCCCTTTGTTAAACATCGACATTAGCATCATTGGATGATCCATATGAAAGACATGTCAGTAGCCTCCAGTGCGTTAGCCAGCTCTGCGTATACATCCGTGCTAGGACCAACTTCGCTACCAAATGAGATGAACTAAACTTCATCAGCATCATTGGATGATCCATATGAAAGACATGTCGTTAGTCTCCAATGCGTCCGCCAGCTATGGGTATTCATCCATGTTAGGACCAACTTCACTACCAAATGAGATGTACATAACTGAAATTTTTGGCTTGGAGTCCAACCATGAACTCAGCTCCTCCTCTCTTGTGACGAAGATGACTGAGTGACTGATAGAAAATCAGGATGAGATCTTATTTTATACATAGCAAAATAAATATGAAACTTTTTTGGTATAAGGCCCAAGTCCAGCCATACCCTGGTCAACCCGAGCCTGGTTCATGAACATTGGGCCTGAACCGGGCACAACCTAGTTGCCATCTCTAAAGATCACTTAACTTCTATAACATGATCTATATATAAAATGTAATAAAGCATGCATGATAAGTCGTATCTTATTACGAAGCTTGATTATTTTTCTTGATGTTTCCCTTAAACCATTTTAAAAATCGGCTTATCTCAACCATTGTAATTGCACAAGTGTTCGACCTTTAATGGTATCAAAAAATAAGTTGAGAGAGTTTGACAACTGCTATAAAGAAGGATAGGCAAAGAGAGCTAACTCCGTTGAAGCTTAAACTTATTATAACTTTGGACATTTTAGTATTTTAATTAAAATTAAATTCTAAATTCTAGTAAAATCTAATTAGAATTGCAATTAATTCTAATTAAACACTAATTATGTCAAAATAAATTTCAATATCTCATACTGATCTTTATTTATTAAATATCTCATATTTAATCATAAAATTTCTCAAACTTTACAATTAAATTCAACTTGATTACAACATATTTTTTTGCTTTTTAATATGTTCTTTTTATGTGATTTATTAAGTTTTGCAAATATGTTGACAATTGATATAAATTATAATAGGGTATAATAGGGTATAGAAATAACATAAAATAATAATTAATTTAGATATATAAATAAAAATGGATAAAACAATAGTAACAGTAGAGATTTACATGATTCAACTATTTCTAGTCCTACATGAAAAGAAGGCAGACATACTGTTTTTTTGTATAAAATTTATTGGAATACACAATATGTGGTAATCTATTTTTCTCAAACTCAAAAACTTATCTACAGCCAAAAAGTTTATTCTCTACAAGTCAAATTTTCTAAGTTGGTTTGAAGTTAGTAAGTTGATATTATGGAAACATAAATCTCTCAATATATAAAAAAACTTGGAAGATGTAAATAAAAAACATTATCCAATATAGTTTTGCTTTTGGGTACCTAAGATAACATGTAAACCGCTCATGTTACCTAACAAACCAACCTCCTTCCATTGCAAATGTTGAAAAAATGAAACGCACGTAACCCAAGGACTGAAGCAGGGTATATTTATTTCATGGGACCTATTACTAAATGGAAACCAACTTTGTTTGTCCTATTAACAACATATATGGCCGTTGCTAAGTCCCAGATACAAAACCACTTTTTAGTCCAATTCATGAATTACAAGTGCACTTCCAATGGATTCATCACAGATTACCTGCAACGAGCCCGTAACACCCGCTGGACGTCTATTCCTGCGTCCGGAGATGGACATTATAATATACTGTGCAATCGGGGTTAAAAACCGTATAGAGCTAGACTCCATAAAGTCCTTCGTTAAAAACTCTCTCATGCTGAAGCACCCTAGATTCTGCAGCCTACTGGTTCGTGACAAAAAAGGAGTTGAGCAATGGAAAAGAACTGAGATTGACATTGACAGACACATCATTGTCGTAGAACCCACCACCAAAGACATCGCCGACGACGACGGCAACTACCACCTTGATGTTTTAGAAAACAATGACGACGCGGATAGAATAGTGAATGACTATCTGGCGGATTTATCGGTAAGTACTCCACTTAGTGAAGACAAGCCTTTGTGGGAGCTGCATCTATTGCTGGAGCAAAACTGCATCATTTTAAGGATTCATCACGCGCTCGGCGACGGTATTTCTCTGATGTCGTTGTTCCTCGCGGCCTGCCGGAAAGCCGAAGACCCCACAGCGGTGCCTACGGCGGTCAGGGTTGGACGGAGGTGTTTGGGTTTAAGATGGAGTGGTTATGGTTGGATAAGGGCTTTTTTGGGTTTCTTGAAGATGGTTTTGTTCAGTTTTGTGTTCTGTATGGCGTTTGTCATGAGGGGCTTTTGGCTTCGTGATAGGAAAACGGTGATAAGCGGCGGTTCTGGGGTGGAGCTGTGGCCAAGAAAGATGGCCACAGCTAAGCTTTTGATCAAAGACATGAAAGTGGTGAAAGAGGCCCTTGTTAATGCGGTAAGTACTTGGATTATTCTTGATATACATAATCTATGAAGTACGTTAGAGAATATTTAAAACAAATAGTGTTTATTGAAGAAATCACGTGGTATTTTTATTGATTTCTTAACGTGGCAGACCATTAATGACGTTCTTTTTGGAGTGATATCTTCTGGGTTATCAAAATATTTGGATCACCGATCTCCTAATGGTAAATACTAAATACTTATCTAACACTTTCTCTAGGAACTTGTCCCATTACATGGTATTAAAATCCTGGAATCTAAATCTTTCCATTCTGTGATTGTCAGAACTGTCAGATGGACTTCGATTAACAGGATTGGCCATGGTCAATTTGAGAGAACAACCAGGTTTGCAGGTTTGTACTGAACAACTCTTTCTTTTGTTCTTCTCTATAACTTGTGTTAGAGCATAGAATTAATTCATTTATTCTTTATCATTACGTACATACGCGTGTATGGTTAATGATCTCCCTCCCTGTCTCTCATGTAACCAATTCTGATACTACAACTAATATAAATGTAAAGCCTGAGCACACACTTCCGTGTTCAAAATATTCCATCCATTAAGTAGCATTTCTTTCTTAGTATCAGAGCTTTTTATTCTCCAATGGCTTCCTCTTCAATAGCGTCTTCTACATCTTCTGCAGTCTCTATCTTTTCTACCCACACCTCCAAAACATACTCTGTTTTTAATTCCTCCAACCAAACAACCTCTATCAAGTTGGATAGAGAAATTATCTCGTGTGGGAATCCATCGTCTTACTACTAATCGAAGGAAATTTTCTCGAGTCAAATATTAATGACTCTGATTCGACGCCTTCTTGGTTCATCTTTGAAGGAGCAGAAATGACTCCAAATCCAGCCATTGAAGAATGGTATGTTGTAGATCGACTTCTAGTTGGCTGGCTACGTCATACAATGACCCAAAAAGTCGGAACTCAACTGCTTCACTGCCACACAGCTCGTGATCTTTGGGTTGGTGCTCGTAATCTCACCTATGCGTCAATGAAATCGCGTGTTATGGTGCTCAAGTTGGAGCTTCATCAAACACTTAAAAACTCAATGAAGATGGATTAGTACATTAGCAAAATGAAAAGCGTCGCAGATCAGCTACTATTGGCTGGAGCTCCTGTTGCAACGGACGACCTCATTCTTCATACACTAAATGATCTTGATTCAGACTATAATGCTATTGTAGTAAAGTTGGTTGATCAACCTAACCGTACCTGGATTGAAGCACAATCTGCCCTCCTTGCCTTCGAAAGTCGTCTGGAGCAACTTAACCACTTCTTAACTCTATCAGTTCAACCTACTACAAATGTTGCTCAATGTGATGACACTGATAATCAATCCTCTAATACAAATCAAAATGCTAACAAGCAAGGTTTCTGCAAAGGGTCACGTGGTGGTTCTCGAGGGCGCCAAGGCCGTGGAATTCGAGGTGGCTTCAACAATGGAAATTAACCACATTGTCACTTGCGTGAGGAACCAGGACATGTAGTAGCAAACTGCTACCACCGTTTCGACAGAAATTCCCAACCTTCATCTAGCTTTGGACGTGGTTTTGGGAACTATTATGCCCCACAAGCCTTCTATGCTATCTCGTCAGAAGGGTACTATGCTCATCCACAAACAATCTTCGATCCATCATGGTATATGGATAGTGGCACAAACTATCATGTGACTCCATATGCTGATCAGTTAGAGAATATCAATCATGTAGGTAAGACTCATCTCTATACTTGCACTGGAGAACCAACTCATGTAGCTAGAATAGGTTCCACTTCTTTATCTATATCTAACTCTAGACTCTATCTCAAAGACGTATTTCTGGTACCCTCTGCAACAAAAAACCTTATGAGTGTTAATAAACTCACTAAGGACAATATAGTAAATGTTCATTTTATTAATGATGGTTGTGATATGAATGATAAAAAGACAGATCGCCCTCTGGTGCGTGGGATTCGGTGGCTCAAGTTCATATGGCGTCACTTACACAGAAATAAAAAGAGTTCCTAAAATGGCATTACAAGCTAGGACATCCCAGTGATAAAGTTCTAAAGCAAATATTGAATAAGTGCAATGTGAATACTCAATATCTTAATTTTGTTTGTGAAGCATGTCAATATGGCAAATCAAAACAGCTACCATTTTCTAAATCTATGTCTCATGCTTTTTTTCCTTTGGAATTAGTTCATACGAATCTTTGGGGACCCTCAACAGTTCAATCAGTAAGTGGTCATCGTTTCTATATTCATTTTGTCGATGATTATAGTAGATACACTTGGATATATCCACTAAAACACAAAGGTGAAGCTATGAATGCATTTAACTTGTTTCGGGCACATGTTGAAAATTATTTTAACACAAAAATCAAAACCATACAATGCGATAATGGGACTAATTACAAACCCTTTGTGAATATTACACAAGCAGCAAGAATTGGAATGAGGTTTACTTGTCCTTATACCTCTGCACAAAATAGCAGAGCAGAATGCAAACATCGACATATTGTCAAAATGGGGTTAACACTATTAGCTCAAGCTCAACTACCTCTCACATACTGGGTAGATGCTTTTTAAATGGCCATATACCTTATCAATCGGCTACCAACATCTACACTTGAAGGATCAACTCCTCTGTTTTAGCTTTATGGAGTAGAACCTGACTACAAAACGATACAACCTTTCAGATGTGCATGTTATCCCTATCTAAAACCATAAAATGAACATAAGTTCCAATTTCATAGTCAGAAGTGCATTTATCTTGGACCTGCATCACAACACAAGGGATCCAAGTGTCTCAGTTCTTCAGGAAGAACATACGTCTCACGTCATGTTGTGTTTGATGCTTCATTTTTCCCTTGTACTATAGGTTTTCTAAATCGACGAGTGACATCTACTGAGAATGAGTGTATTATTCCTTTGATAATTACTCCAAACAAAGAAAGCACTCGTAACTTCGAGAGCATCAATATTACAGAATCTCTAAACTCCAATAAAGAACATGTTAGCTCAACGGATAAAACTCCAACGGTTATAATCTCCTCACATGAGCCTCATTCACCAAGTCACGAGTCTTCTTCAACAGATGAATCGAGCTCATAAGTCAGTCCAGAAGCTTGTCTGAAAGGCAGGTCCAAACAAGCACACACTCAATGACTACACGAGCAAAGGATGGTATATACAAACCTAAACATCTATTTGTTGGGTTACTTCACTTAGAAAAATCAATCCATTTAGCTCAGCTCACAGAACCTCGAAATGTCACAAGTGCTTTGGCCTCATTACACTGGAAGCAAGCCATGGCTGATGAATTCAGAGCCCTTCAGCGAAACAAGACATGGATTCTTGTTCCTTACACCGGTGCACAGAAGTTAGTTGACTGTAAATGGATTTTCAAAACAAAGCTTAAACCAGATGGCTCCATCTTCAAGCACAACGTCCGGCTTGTCACAAAAGGATTCTAGCAGGCACCTGGAATTGATTACAGAGAAACGTTTAGCCCTGTGGTAAAACCAACAACAATTCGAGTTGTTCTCTCCATTGTTGTCACTTATGGCTAGGAGATTCAACAACTTTACGTTAATAATGCGTTCCTCAACCGTTTTCTTCAAGAGAATGTTTACATGCTCCAACCTGAAGGCTTCTGTGATCGTCGACGTCCAAATCATGTGTGTAAATTAATAAAAGCGATATATGGACTCAAGCAAGCACCTCGTGCTTGGTTTGATCGACTATGTTTGACTCTATTAAGTTGGGGACTTCATAATGCTAAAAGTGATGTGTCACTGTTCTTTCTACGGACAATGAAGCTCATAGTTTTTATTCTTATATATGTCGATGATATACTAATCACCAGTAATGATCCTAGCTACCTGAAGTCCTTAGTTCTGAAACTAAATAATCTATTTTCCTTGAAAGATCTTGGTCCTGGATACTATTTTCTAGCAATAAAAATCTGCAGAGACAACTTAGGCATTCACTTAAGTCAAGCTAAGTATATATTCGATATCCTAAAGAGATTTAACATGTTGGACTGTGCACCAGTACCAACTCCAATGGTCACTGGACGTCAGTTTTCAGAAAGCGATGGAACACCCATGAAAGATCCATCTCTCTATCGACAAGCTATTGGATCTTTTCAGTACCTTACCACCACCAAACCTGATATAGCCTACTCGGTGAACAAAATTAGCTAGTTTCTATCTCAGCCCACCGATATTCACTTTCAATGAGTAAATTGTATTCTCAGATATCTTAAAGGCACTTGTCAACTTGGTCTACATATTAAGCCTTTTAAATCTCTTCAGGTGAATGCATTCACTAATGCAGATTAGGCTACAGATGTCGTTGATCGGAAATCCATGGCTGGTGTTTGTGTATATCTTGGGAGTACGTTAGTTTCTTGGAGCTCTCGTAAACAGAGAGTTGTTTCTCGTTCGAGCACATAATCCGATTACCGAGCCCTTGCAGATGGTGCAACCGAGGTTAAATGGATATGTTTGTTACTGTCTAAACTTAGATTATTTTTGCAACAACCTTCTATGATTTGGTGCGACAATCTAAGTGCTTGTGCTCTTACTGCCAACCCAGTTCAGCATGCACGTAGTAAACATATAAAGATTTGCATTCATTTGATCCGTGATCTCATACTTCCAGGCTTCATCAACGTTCACTATGTACCTTACTCTTATCAAGTAGCAAATTGTTTCACCAAGGTACTAACTCATTCTTTCTTCATTCAATATCGAGACAAACTTGGACTGACAGCAACACATTCTCATTTGAGGGGGAATGCTAGAGCATAGAATTAATTCATTTATTCTTTATCATTCTGTACATACACATGAATGATTAATCATGTCCCTCTCTCTCTCTCTCTCATGTAACCAATTCTGTTGCTACAACTAATATAAATGTAGCACACACCTCAGTGTGCAAAATATTCCATTCACTAAGTAGCATTTCTTTCTACTTGAAAATTTAAAATTACGTGTGGAATGAATAGGACATGTCTGAATTGATGAAAAAGAATTCAAGATCAAGGTGGGGGAACAGGTTTGGAATGCTTCTCCTGCCCGTTTATTACCAGAAAGGTGGTGTTGATCCTCTAGAGTACGTGAAGAGAGCAAAGAAAATGATAGACAGAAAGAAAAGAAGTTTGGAGGCTCACTTTTCATACTATATTGGGTACCTAATAATGTCTTGGCTAGGATCAAAGGTGGAATCATTTGACTGAAAACAGTAGTCATTTTGGCATTAAATCTACAGAAACTAATGTAGTCTTGTTTACTGCAGGCAACTTGTATTCTTAATTACCGTATCATTTCTAATACCTCGTTTACGATCTCGAATGTGGTTGGACCAAAAGAGGAAATCATTATAGGAGACAACCCTGTTACATTCTTAAGAGTCAATGTATCTTCCACACCCCATGTAAGAGCTCTGAATTCCAGCTTTTGTCTTATCGCCATGATAATGTTGGGTCCACATGAACTTCAAACCCACTTTTTACAATTTAGTGATACTTTATATTCTCTTTTTGGTGGTTGAAATAGGCACTCATAATGCACATGGTGAGCTATGCAGGAAGAGCTGATCTGCAGATTTTAGTGGCTAAAGACATAATACCTGATCCTGAGTTTCTTGCGAAATGCTTTGAAGGTGCCTTGCTGGAAATGAAGGAAGCAGCTATTCGCTCTGCATTATCTAATTCTGTAATTCAATTTTCTGATTAGTAGTCGAATAAATTTATCGCACGAAGAAACATTTCATTACGATGATGTATTAATTATTGGTGGCAAAGCCACCTTTTCTTTTTATTTAAGCTTTACAATGGAACTCATTAAAGCTTGGCATACTTGTGACTCAGCTGAGAAAAGCTTTAAGACAACTTTTATTTAAACCTTTTAAAATATGGCGATAGAATTGCGTAGAAGTAAAATTCACAGCCTTCATTGTTCTACATACAGGATAGTATGTTTCATCTATTCTATTTTTAGCTTTGACATATTCTAGTTTCTATTCTATTTGTGTATCTTTTTGTAAATAAAAATAAAGAGACAATATAGTGTATAAAAAATTGAGATAGGTTTCTCTAAATTTAGATTTTTTTATTAAATTTGTTTTTGTTAATTCTTTTCTTTCTTTATTTTCTTATTTCAACTTAATTACATTTTAGGTGCTTTATATCTCAACATCGATATGTGGTATCAAGTTAACTTTTTAGTACCCTAAAGAAAAAAGGACAACAAAGTTTGAAATAGAGAAGTTTAGCGCGAATAATTTCTCATCATGAAAGATGAAGACAATCTTCGCACAAGAAGATTGTTTGGAGGCTATCGGAGAAGACCAATGAAGATCATAAACGAAATCAAATGGAAGAAAATGAATGACAAGGCTATCATCAATCTACACTTGGGTTTAGCTAATGAAATCCTATCAAGTGTAGAGGAAAAAAATTGCAAAAGGATATTTGGGATACACTGACAAAACTGTACAAGGTCAAGTCATTTCACAGCAAAATCTTTTTTAAAAGAAGACTATACTCTTCGAATGTCAAAATCCACTTCAGTAACAGATCACATCAACATTCTTAATACTCTATTTTCTAAGCTCTTATAGTTGGGCTACAAAATATATAAAAATGAATACGTAGAACTTCTACTTCAGAGTCTACTAAATTCATATGATCAACTCGTTATCAATTTGACCAATAGTATCTCTCAAACTATCTAGTTTTTGGTGATGTTGTTGTTGTTATTTTAGAAGAAGAATAGAGAAATAAGAATAAGGAGGATAGATTATCAAATTTGCAATAACCAGAGGCGTTATCCATTGTGAGAGAAAGATCAACAATGTGGTTCTAGATGGTAGGTCTAAATCAAGAAACATAAAGAATATTGCATGTTACAGTTATGGTAAGAAATGACATCTAAAAGGTGTGTTGGAATAAAAAGAATGCATAGAAAAATGCAACGACCCCTTAAGTTAGTGTTGTGAGTACCTCAAATGATAGCGAAACCCTTTATAGCGAGGCAACAATAGAAGGTTGAAATCATTTTGCTAATGTCTAGCTTTCAAATTCGGAGCCACATGACGTATAACCTCTTGAGGAGAATGGTTTGACCAATATAAACCACTCTTAGAAGGATCTGTATTTATAGGTGACGATCATGCCTTAAAGATTATTGGCATCAGTATCATTAAACTAAAAATGAGGGACAATATGATTCACACCGTTCAGGCGATAAGACATGTGAAGGGTCTGAAAAAATTCAGTGTCCTTAATACAACTTGATGATATCAAATGTAAAATATAAGTTGAAAAAGGATCATGAAAATAGTCAAAGGAACACTTGTGGTGGTAAAATAAAAAAAGTGGTTGTTAATTTGTATATGCTTAAAGAGGAAACACTGTAAAAAGGAGAAAAATCTATTGCATCAACAAGTTCAACAAAAAAATCAACAATGATTTGGCACCTTAGTCTTGGCTTCATATTAGAAGCAAAGCTATTCTAGAGCTTATTCATTATAATGTTTGGCAAGCACTAGTTTCATCGTTAGGAGATGTGAAATACTTTGCATCTTTCATCGATGATTACTCTAAGAAATGTTGGATGTATCTAATCAAAAAGAAGGCATATGTGTTTTAAGATTTTAATAACTTCAAATTGCATGTAGAACTTGAAAGTAGGAAAAGAATCAAGTTTTTATAGTCAGATAATGGAGGTGAATGCATTAGAGACAAGTTTGATGCATTTTGTAAACAAGAAGGCATTAAGAGGCAATTCACATACACACCACAACCGAATAAAGTAGCAGAGCAAATAAACAGAATATTGTAAGGAAGAACAAGAGCAAAAAATCCACATTACCATATTTTGTGCTAAAAATATGAATACACTTTTATACATTTGGTCTAGCCAATTCATTTTAAACAAGCAGTAAAAACTACTTGCTATGTGATAAATTAGTCTCTATTAATAGCAATTAGGATGAAGATACCAATGAAGATATGGATGGGTAATCTTGCTAATTATCCATTCCTCCATATATTTGGATGTTATTTATGTGCAATATATAATTTTTAATAAATGTTAAAGTTGGATCCAAAATTAAAAAAATACTTTCTCTTAGCGGTATTTTTAATATATTGAGGAGTATTGTTGTGGGATCCAACTGCCCATAAGGTAATAATTAGTAGAGATGTCATATTTGTAGAAGATAAGTTATAAGAAAAGAAAGAAAATCATACTTCATAGGAGAAACTAAAGACTACTATAGTCAAGTTAAAGAAAGGCAAGAACAAGAAGGTCCAAATTCTTTAGAAGCTACACCAGAGTATAAAGAATAAGAACAAACTAAGTCCTCAACCCTAGAGGTCTGATGGTCAACTCGAGAAAGGAATGAACTAGCATTGCCTTCAAAATACATTATGAGACGTAATATTACATATTGTTTACTAACAAGGGATGAAGAACCATCAACTTTCCATAAGGCTATAAAAGGCTAAGATGCTTCTTTATGGATGAAAACAAGGTAAGAAGAATTTTAAGTCCTCTATAAAAGTAAGACATGGGATCTTATTTCGCTACCATAAGGAAGACCATTAGTAACAAATGGTTTTGTAAGATCAAACAAGATGGCAATGCACAATTGGAGTGTTATCATGCAAGAATTGGTGGCAAAAGAATATGCTTAAAGAAAAGGTATTGACTTCAATAAAATATTTCCTTCTGTTGTTCAATTAATAATGGCTCGAGTAGTCTTGGCAATATGTGCTATATATGATTTGCATTTAGAGCAGATAGATGTCAAAACTACCTTTCTTTATAGATAACTTGAAGAATAAATCTATATGCTCCATCCACAACAGTTTGAAGAAAAAGAAAAAGAGCACTTATTTTTCAGATTTAACAAATCTCTATATGGTCTCAAACAAATACCGAAGTGATGATATAACATATTTGATTCCTTTACCATGAGCCTTTTATACAACAACTCAATTTAGGTTCTTGTGTTTATTATGAGAGATTTGGTGATAATGATTCATTATCTTACGAATATATATTGATGACATGTTGGTATCAGGAACCAACATAGATCATATTAAAGAGTTGAAGGCATAGTTAGCTAGGAAATTTAAAATAAAAGACTTGGAATCACAATCAAATTCTAGAGATGCAAATTTACTAAGGTAAAAATAATACGAAGATTTGGCTTTCAAAATAATTATTTGAAGAAAATCTTATAGTTTTTTAATATGTGAGATTGTAAGCCAATTTCTATACCTCTTCCTATTAATTTCAAGTTTTCTTTAAGTATGAGTCCTAGCAACAAAACAAAGAATTTGGAAATGTCTTGAGTACCATATGCATTAGCAATAGTTAGCTTGATATTTCCTACGATATTTATAAGACTAGACATTACACATAAAATGAAAGTGGTTATTCGATACATGACAAATGCTAGTAAAGAGCATTTAAGTACTGTAAAAAGAATCATGGGATATATTGAGGGTATTTTATATATTGCATTATGTTTTGAATGATCAGACTTTATCGTTAAAGGCTATGTTCATTCAGATTATATAGATCTTGAAAAAGGCATGTCTACCACTAGTTGTGGGTTTACTCTTGCTAGAGGGGTTATAAACTGAGTTTCAAAATTGCAATCTATTATGACTACTTTTACGACGAAGGCAGAATATACTGTGGCTACATAAGCTAGCAAAGAGACGATTTGGTTATAAATGTTAGTGTAGGATCTTGGACACATATAAGAGAAGATCGCTCTATTTTGTGATAGCCAGAGTGCTTTGCACTTGACAAAGAATTCATCATTTCATCTAAGGACAAAGCACATTTGATTTCAATATCACTTTGTCATAGAAAAAGTGGAAGAAGGGAGTATAGATGTTTAGCAAATTTATACTAAATACAATCTAGCAGGTATACTAACAAAGTTGATTGATACTAATAAATTTATATGGTGCCGATCCTCTTTTAGCTTAGCAGCACTATAAGCAATATGAATAAAAGTAAAGGATCACTATAGCAAAAAGTGCTTTAGGCATCATTATATTTGTAACATTTTAAAATGTGATACTTAAAACCAATATATAATGCAACTGTTTTTAAAGCATGGCCTTTAATAATATTAATAGGCAAAGGTAATAGTAATTTGTTGTCATATATTTAAGAAGGCAACAAAACTAATATGTCACTGCTATAAAATTTTATATGAACAACAATTAAATCCACTGTAATTTTAAACAATAATTAAGGGTGATAATAAGTAGCGTCCGACTCAGACCCACTTAGGCCCAAGCCCTACATGAATTTTTTTATTTAAGCTCATGCCTAACCTGAGACTTCTGATCTAAACCTGAGCATAATTAAGCCTAACCAAACTTGATTAAATATATTATTTAATTTTTAAAAATAAAAATAAACCTATTTGTTTAAATTTAAACTTTGAATTAGGTTGGAACTGACAATTTGAGTTTGAAATGAAATTTAAAAATATTAAAAAACTAAACATGGCTTGAAATCCAGTCAACTCGAGTCGAGTCAAGCCAAGCCAAATCAAACTAGAATGGGCGAACTTTGTCATAACTAACCATTTAAAGTATTATTATTTTAAATTATATATCATATTATATATATTTATTTAAATATATAACCAAGAAATAGTTTTATGCATATATTATATCCTTTATAATATTTTTGGGAGAAAAAAAGCGGTATATATAATAAGACTTATGAGGGGATTATAAGACTAATTATAAGGAACAAAGGATAGAGGTAAATATAGTTTCCTGAGTGCCATCACAACATCACCATCTTCAATTGTTAGGCCTCTGGCCCCACCGTCAACATGCTCATCTTCTTCTCTGATAACTCCCAGCTCTTTGGTGAACAACACACCCTAAAATTTAGCCAGGCATCTCTCGCTTCTCTTTATGATTTGATTTCATGATCTGTGTTTAAGTGTGTGTTGTGCTTGGGATTTTAAGGTTTGTTTCGACTTGTTTTCTCACCCATTTGATTGATGGAGGTTTTGATTATTCTTTTGATGAAATCAGGAGCTTTATTATTAACTTGTCAATTTTAAAAATCACTATTAGGAATTTGGAGATTCCTTTTAGATCTTACAAATCTTTACTTTACTGCAGTATTTCTGATTCCAATGTTCTATCAAACTTGTACAATATCCATTAAATGCTTAACTTGATGAACTATATTTGTTCTTTGGTGCTTGTATTGTACCTAGTGGGTGGTACTAGTCTATGTATGTATGCTTTTGTTACTTAACTATATAACTCAAAACTATTGTTTCATTTGTTCATAAAGGTCTTTTTTTTATATATAGAATTTAATGTTTTTGATCCCAGATATAAGTATGTGATTAAACCTTCTTTTGTATTGATTAAAGCCAGCTTTGTAGATTATGCATTGCCTTTACTTGATAAATGTATTGGATAAATCATTTCTCCTGTGGTTTTAACGGGGTTCTTTCAGAAATTGTTTCTACAGTTAAGATATGTAAACTGGTTCTATGGTTTGAGTTGGAAGGGCCTTCAAAAAGTTTTTTAGGTAAGGTAGATAATGTAATTTCTTTTAATTTCGAGAACATGAAGAAACCAAATTGACCTTTAAACAGAGCATTGGTTATTGGGGAATTAAAGGAATTAAATAATAATAACTTACAACTTGAAAAAGATTGTAGAATATATTAGAGCCGAGAAAGAGAGAATATAGAGAGAGCATGAGTCAATGATAGAATTGCATTACTAATCTGATTACAGAGTGATGATTTATAGAGACTAACAAGACTAGTAGTTGCTTGATTCTAAGGACATGATATGTATCAATTGTATCAAGATTAGGATTTAATCCTGATTTTTAGAGATAAATCTTTCCTAGTTTGTTACAGATAAATCTTTCCTAGTTTGTTACAACTTCTATTTCTAACAGAATATGCCAAAAACAAGTCGTAGAATATGCCAAAAATAGGGACTTCAAGTTCCTCACAGTTGTGCATGCTAACCGCAAGGAACTAGATGCTCTTCCAATTGGCTGAACTGATGGACCTATTGCTCACTTTAAGCTCTCATGGCTTGTTCTGTGCAATGATATTAAAGTTATTTTCTTATCTCTTCCTTTTCATAGAAAGTAACATGAAATCTGTGTATTCCAAATTTAAATCGATTCTTAAGTACTATGCCTTGGGAATTATTAATCGTGCATTACAATTCACTTTTATTGCCATTTTCCTTCCAATTTGTATTATTGCTTGTTTGAATGGATGCATTTAGCCTGATTGATGCCAAACTTTAAGAAGATAAAAGCACAATTTCATTAGTTATGATTAAATTTTATGTTTTACATTTTTCCAATGTAAATCTTTGTTTTGGGAGAAGTTGATATTTATTAAATTGAAAATATTTAGTATAAATGTTCTTACATGTTTTTGCCTAGTATTTCATTTCATCTATATTTTTGTACCAATGTTATTGATTCCGTCATTTGCAAAATCATGGAAACCCCACCTACCACGAAGCTGATTTTAAATAACTTTACAACACTCTTAGGTCTTCGTGTGGCAAGGTATACCAACACCTTCATAAGTGCTTGCAACTTATGGTATCAGTTAGTGTAAACTTCAATAGAAACAAATTTCTCCAGTCATTCAATCAATTAAATTCTTCCTAATCAACAAATTAAAAATTGCATGTAAAGGGCCATATTTCACTAATGGATGTTTTGAGTAAATTTTATTAAGATACTGTTAAGCAATAAGATATTATAATTTGGAGTATATATTTATCAATTATGAGCATATATTGCTTATTTATGGAGAAGCTACAAGTGTAGAGTGAAGCGAAAGAATTTTAAACATTATACAATAGACGCAGAAAGAATGGTCAGTCGTCTCAACTATATAAGCAAAGAAGTCTTTAAAGACCTCATTATATTGGAACTACCCAAATGTGAAGATATGATAATTATTAGTACCTTTTACAATTTAGTTTCATGAAATCTAATTAATATAATGTTCAATGTGTAGCAAATTGATGAAACAACTATTCAAAATAGAAAACAAAAAACTGAAATGAACACAACTGGTTTTAAGAGCTTTGCAAGTATTTATGCTAAGTTGGTAAGTTCTTCAATGAGTTAAAATCCATTAAAAAAAACCATTTAAATTTTCTGAATTATTTTTAAATTATAATTAACAATTTTTTCCATGAATAGCAAAATGAAAGAGGATAAAAATTCCACTCTCTGATGCTAAAAGGTATCTTGCAACTTATAAAAGAAAACCTAGAAAAGTGTACAAGCAATCTACTAAAGCTATAAAAGGAGAAAAATATGAGTAATGTTTGTCTTGTGATAATTTTCTATATTATTGCTACTTTTGTTGAGATGCCCAAATTTATTGCTTATTACATATTTTTGTAATTCCATTTCATTTTTTTATATAATTGATTTGTTCTTCTTGTCAAAATGAGTTATTTCTATTATAACTGAAATTATAGTAGGTTTTTTTGTAATTATATATGGTGCTTGCATTCATTAGCCTGATTGCAAATTTTCTTTTATAGGCTAGCATTGAAAAAGTGCAAAAGGAAAATGATAGTCAAAAGTTTGATGAATTTATGGCTAATATGAGAGTGATAAGGAATCTTCTATTCCTCCAAACCATACATATCAACATGAATAATATCAGGTGACAAATTTCTTTAATTCACTATTTTTGTACATTATCTTATTATCTTTTTTGTTGATATTATTTGCTCATGTTCATGTTTTTTTTGAATTTGTTTATACAAAGAATTGAATCATTGTGTTATTGGTTTTTGGACTATATTATTTTTCTTGATTAAATTAAGGTTATAATAAAGTAGTAAGTATTTTATTCTTTAGATATATTAACCAATTTGTGAGCATAGTAGTTTTACAGTTCTAATCTACTTCTTGTTTCTTTTTCTTTTATAGGAAGGAGATGATTAAGAGTAGATAAGGAGGTACTTAGTAAAGGATTTTAAAATACTCATATATATTGGTTTAGTTTAGTCTTTAGATTAATTCACTTATAATCTATATGAAATGGAGGAAGATAATCTACGTGAATATTTTAGCTAGTAATTTTTTGCTTTTGTATTTTGAATATATTAAAAGTTGAATTTTACAAGTCCTTATGGACTATACAGTATATATAAATGCATTTTTTAGGTCATTTATATTTGATAGTAAGTATGCAATTAAGACATACATTAATATATGTAAATTGCTTTTAATGTATATATGGATGTTGCATACTTAATGACAAGAGTTTGCTTTTACAATAACATATTATTAGTAACAAAAGAATAAGTTGTTGTATTATTAATAACAAAGAATAAATTGTTGCTTTTGTTTTGTTACAAATAGTTGTATAAAAAAATCACTTTTTTGCCTTATAAAGACTTAAATTTTTGCAATACACATTCAACATTGTTGCCATAGTTTGAAACTGTTTTATTTCCTTAGTCAAAATTTTAAGTAACATTATTCATTTTGTTGTCTAATAAATTACCTTACACTGATAGCAGTACCACTTTATTTATCGGTATGAATTTTGTTATCATAATAAAAAGGCAACAATAATTGTATGCATAGTTACTCTTTGTCTATTGCCTAAAGTTCTTTTTACTATAACTAGTGATTACGTCTTCTCCCTTGACAAATTTTTATTACTGTCGTAAAACTAATGCAAAGGCTGCCTACAATTGTACTATTTAAGAAAAGAAGAAGAAACCCTCCTTATAATACATACATACATAGGTCCCCCAAAATATTCAAGTTAAGCATAACTTCTAACAGATATCACCTGCACACATCTCATTTTTATTTATTTATTTATTTGTGTACATTTGGCTTGGTCCTATTGAGCGGGACTTTAACAAATATAATATGGGAAGAAAACCATGAAGCTAAGAACCATAAGGAGAAATGCCATTGGTTAGGTCGGCTGTGCTAGGCCTAGACCCATCTTCACACATCCATGGCCTGTTCGGCCCATCAGGAGTAAGACTCCCATGCAAACACAAAGATCTACGTAAACCTAGCATTCACGGC
>JAOTBA010000110.1:0-26763 GCA_025629845.1 Erythroxylum squamatum
GTAGAGGGGGGAGGCATAGGCATTCGGTTATGATATTGTGATTGGTGATTGTAAGGAGGTTCAGCTAGCCCTCGAAGCCTAGCTAGGGAATAATAGTTACCGATATCCCATTCATTTCTACTTCATTCTTGTGCTTGTTCTGTTGCTGTGTGTGTTTGATCTTAGTGCAGGTCTCGGTGTTAGGAGTGTATTACTGTTAGAGCAGGTGGTCTCTAACAAATTATATGTAGAAGATTATTTGGATTATGAAGCGGTTAGAATGAGTTTATGGTGAATACGATGAAGAGATGGAGGAGATAAGTAATTTCTCTACAACGACAGTCTTTGGTGAGTGATGACCACAACAATGAATAATACACAATTGAATCCACAAGAGAGCTTAGAAAGGCAAAGCAATTGGCAATTCAGAGTCCTACAACTAAGTCAAGAAAATAAGTGAATCTTTATTTGGTTAAAAATCTTGAGAAGTGTTCCAACTTACAAGTGAATCTTATTTGCTTAAAAATCTTGAGAAGTGTTCCAACTTACGGATCCAGTTCAATACACAATTGAATCTCAGGATAGATGCCAAGACTGTTTATTTGACAAAGGCAATGCTCAAAGAACATGTTTATATATTCCTCTGCTCAATCCAGATGCACTCAGGATAGATGCCAAGACTGTTTATTTGACAAAGGCAATGCTCAAAGAATATGTTTATACATTCCTTTGCTCAATCCAGATGCACCATTTAATTTCTTATTTCTTTGTTAGCCTTTTTTATATGTTCCTATTTAGTTTAGAAATTTGCTGTAATTTAATTTTCCAACAACCTATATTACCGTCGAATTAAATTTAGTACTAGGTGATGTCTGGAGTTTTTTAATTAAAGTTTGGGCATGTCTTTTATGTTGTCAATAGGATTTCTGTTAAGATTAATATAAATAGGGATTTTGTCAGAGAAAGATACTAACACTTGCATTCAGAAATTTTGTTAAAAGAGGAACTGAAGTAGGCTCTAATTGTTTCAACTACAATAAACTATTTCAACCTTAATTAGTTGAAATTTAACAACCTTAATTCAGTACATCAAATAACCTATGTCTGGTAAAACTATCGTTTCCGCTGATCATTTTGATTTTTAAATTTTGCTGTTTCAGATAGGAGAAATAAATTCCACAAGAAAAGGAAAATTTGCTGTTGAGCTGATTCGCTATTTGTAAGCATCACTGAAGTATTGCAACTCAAATCACTCACTGCTCTCTCTCGTAATGATGCTAAGCTTAGTTCAGTGGAAGTTGAGATTCTTCTCAAAATATCAAGGCAAGGCAGTTGATTGTTGGCATACATGTGTTTATTCTGAACATAAGACTCTACTCTAAATAGTTCATAGACAAATTTTCAATTGTTTGTATTAAGTGAAAGTGTTATATTGTTGACTTTGAGTTGGTTTTTTAAGTAGATTGATTCGTTTCTCTTTGTATTTCATGCCGTCCTTTGTATTGTGCACCAAGAAGCCCAGAGAGAATGTGACGGTAACGAAGTTGGGCAAAACTGAAGGGCATTAATGGGAAGGTTAATCAGTTGTTGCCCAAACGCTAGTTACAACCAGCTTCTCTAAAACCAACCAGCCAATAATCAAACAAAACCAATAGTTTATTAATAAAGGCAATCAGTTAATTTTGGTCAATCAGTTAAAAAACAGCTGATCAGCCAACAACCAAACATGCCCTATTTGTTTGAATTGTGAAAACTACTCTTTTTAGACTAATGATAAATGTTATAATTGGATGATATATATTTCCTTGAATTGGGTTAAGTATTATTGAATTTCTCACTTTAATACTTAATTGATTTATTTTGATCTCATTGTCATCTCTAGAGAGAAAATATAATTTAATTAAGTTAGAATTAATTTTAAAGCTTAAGAAACTTTAAGGTTAAATATAAGATATTTGATAAATAAGGACTAATATTATATATTTAATTTTATTATGAAATAGTTGTTATTTAATAATAATTTTAATTAAAGTTAGAATTATGTTTCAATTAAAAATTAATAAAAAGGTTCAAATTTTATTATAAATAGGCGTAAATTACTCTTTCTTCGTAAGAGTTATCTCAACTTGTTCATATAGGTATTGTTATATGTCAAACTCTTTTGTGGAAACGGTGGTTTTTTATATAACTTACAAATTCGAGGGGAACTACAGAAAAGGAAATCAAAATTTGCAATAAAAAATGGTTTTTGATTAATGCTTTATCATGTTAATGAATTAATCATGTCATAAAATTAAAGATATTTCGAGTTTTAAAAAATTATTAAAATTTGTTTTCTTACATTATTCACGTGGGATTACATTTTAATTTCCTAACTCGATTTTCTATAACTTTATATTCCATTTGATTATTATTAATCGTAATTTTGGAGCTAAAATTAGTCAATCACAAATCCTGATCAACTAGGATCAAATTGAATGTGGAATGATTGCTATAGTTGTTGGCGGTGCCTTGAGTACTCGATGATGTATGGTTTAAAGAAGTTAGGTGGATCTTAGAGGTGGGAGTCATTTGTCGTGTCATGCAAAGGCCAAAAAATGGAAATAATTACTTCTAATTTATATTTAATATTTAATATTAAAAATTAAAGACGTTTAATTAATTCAATATTAAATTTAACAATATAATATTTATTTATTAATAACATACTTAAGAACCTAACGGGTCACATATAAAGAATAATTGAAGATAAAATATAATTTAATAAAGTTCGATTTAATTATAAAGTTTGAGAAATTTTAAGGTGAAATATAATATATTTGATAAATAAAGACTAATATTATATATTAGATCTTATTGGAACCTAATTAATATTTAATTGAAATTAATTATATTTTTAATTAAAATTAGAATTATATTTCAATTAATGTATTAAAATTAGGTTTAAACCATATTATAAATAGGATTAATTACCAAAAAAATCCAAATTTTTGTCAAATTTTTAATTATAGGCCGAACTTTAAAAGGTAACAACAAATGCCCAAACTTTCAATTTTTTTCAATTCTGAACTTCAAAAAGTAGTAATAAAATTCTCAAATTTTCAATTCCAGCCTTGACGTTAATGTTTCCGTTAAGTTTTATGACGTAGCTTGCTACGTGTTTCAGAAACTTTAACTATTAATACGTATCAGTCAAAATTAACGCAACAAATGTAGATTAATGAAACGACGTCGTTCAATTACATAATTAAAATGAAAGTTGTTTAAAAATGACCTAAATAAGATTATGCAACCCTGACGACCTTACGCTTTAATTTTAGTTTTTTCCTTTATTTTCAGTTTGTTCTCTCGACGCCCTCACTCTTTAATTTTCATATTACACAGCTCTGAAGCTCTCACACTAAGAGTATCAGGAGAATGAACTAAAAACGAAGATCTTACTGGTGTCATACGCAATAACGTTAGAGTAGTTTGGGGCGTCAGAAGCACAAACAAAAAACAAACGGTTGAAGACATCGGGAGAATAACATATAACGTCGGGCTAGAATTGAAGAAAATTAAAAGTTTGAGCATTTTATTGTCACTTTTGAAGTTTGGGCTACAATTGAAAAAAATCGAAAGTTTTGACATTTTTTGCTACTTTTTAAAGTTCGGGCTATAATTAAAAAATTGATGGAAGTTTAGGCTTTTTTTGTTAATTAACCCTTATAAATATGGTATAGGCTTTATAAGAGCTAACAGTTTTGCCTTATGCCTTTCTAGGGTACTCATAGAGTTCTCTTAACTTGTTCATGTAAATACTATTAGAGGTTAGATACTTGTGCGACTATAATAGTTTTTTGACATAACTTATGGATTAAAAGGAAAAGTACGAATGTAAATTAAGATTCATAATATAGTATGCTTTACAATTAACATTTTATTATATTTATGGATTAATTATGTTATAAATTATAAAAAAAAATTACTTTATTCAATTTTGCAATACTAGTTTGAATTTTAAAAAGTAGAATGAATTTTAATTTTTAGCAAAAATAGCTCGATATTAAGTTCTCCGTTAAAGTGGATGACGTAACGAGCCACGTCAAATTAGTATATTTGCCATGTGACTGTCACATATTGTATTTATTTAACGTATAAATTTTATTATTTAATAACTTAAAAGTATTCAAAACTTTAAAATAATTATGAAGTTAAACATATGAAGGAGTGTATAAATAATTTTAAGTTTTTGATATTTTCAATTTATTAAATAATAGAATTCATATATAACACAAATACAATATGTGACAGTCATGTGGTAAAAATACTAATCTAATGTACTACGTTACAAAGAACTTTAACTTCAGGTTATTTTTACTAAAAATTGAAAGTTGAAATATTTTAACCTTATTTTTTAAAGTTCAAGGTAGTATTGTAAAATTGAGTAAATATAAATTTTTATAATTAACCTTAAAATTAGAAAGACTTTGAGTTTTAGAAAATCATAGTTTCTTTTGTTTGCTTTCATTATATATGTGATAATATCATGTTCTGATTTTTTTACAAAATTCTTAGCATGGGGTAGTTCTCATTAACAATTGTGAATAATTAGCAATGTATCAAACTGTTGTGGAATTTGTAGGATCATAGTTGCTATATCTACACTTCATATCTTTACTCTAGAATGTTAGATGTTATGAAAAAATTTCAACAACACTATTCAAAATTTTATTTTTTGATAAATAAGATAAAAGTGGTCTGTCATCACCAACACCCAGTTAAAGTTCCACTAAGAAACAGGGTCTAGAGAGGTCCGACAGTACGCAACCTTACCCCTACGTAGTAGGGAGACATAACTAAGATAAAAGTAATAATCTTTAATTAAATTTAACATGTCTAAATAATAAGAACAAGATAAATAGTAAATAGAAACTAATAGTCATGTTACTATTTTAATTAAAATTATAGCTAACAAATTATGGAAGCAAAAAAATAGAAAGCATAATTTTGTCAAACAATAGTCATGTTTGACAAAAAAATAGTAGTTAATAGTCATGTTACCAATGGAAGCCATCGCTGAACTCTCAAGGAAAAAGGTGGATACCTATGGGTAAGAAGTTATTAAGAGGAGATTATAAGGAGCTTATGGGATTGGATGAGCCTGCAGGTTATAACAAGAGATTGTGTAAAAGGAAAACTTGGAATTAATTAGTAATGCACAGGTTGTAATTTATGTCTCTCCAATTGGAAATATTCAAATGGGCACTCCAGACAAGAATGGGGAAAATAATTAATTAGGCTTTAGATTAATTGAACTCTCCTGTAAGGTTAACAAGAAGTGGATCCCTAGAAACCTCCTCCTATTCTATAATGGGAGATGATCCGAAACATCTTTTAAGCTTGTGGTTACAAGGAGCGCAATTACGAGCAGGAAAAAGAAAGGCTTTAAATTTACTTAATCTCTTAGTTTACATGGAATGTTTGTGGCAATGTTACGAATACCTTAACAGATTTAGTACCAGATTGGATTATGGTACAGTACTGTATTAGTACTCGTTAATACTAGGTACCGTTTCAAGTAATTTTTTAAATTTATAAAATAGTCCCTAAATTTTTTTAAAAATTACGAAATAGTCCATTGTCATATTGTACAATTGTACTGTATATTTTTAACCCCGTCTCCAAATGTCATAATAATAAATAACAATCACAATTTTAATTTAATTTATAAAATTAATTTAATAATTATTAATAAATTTAAAATATATTTTAATATATATAAATTTCAAATAAATTTTGATTTAATAATTAAAAATATATATAATAAATATTAGTTTATAAATAATAATTTTTAAATTATTTATTGTAAAAATAAAATATTTTATTAATAAATATTATATAAAATATTAAAATAAATTTAAATAAAAATAAATTATTTTTAAGTTTTATTTAATTTATAATTATTATTAGTAAAAAAAATATTTATTTTTATTTTTTTAAAAATTAAAAATTCACAATAATTATAAAAGTTGAAGTAAATAAAATAACTAATAAAAAAACTTCGAAAAAAGAAGGGGAGGAGAGGCAAGAGGAGGGAGGGAGAATTTAAAATTTTTTGAAAATTTTGCAAAAAAATCCTCCTATTTTTTAAAATTTTCGATATCAGCCAGTATTTTGAATACCAACCGATATCGACCGTATTTAAACCTGGTACAACTAACCTTCCGTTTCGTATCAATTTTGATCCGGTACCGGTCAGTACGAAACGGTATCCAAAACCTTGGTTAGAGGTATTAGCTATGAAGCTTTTAGCTATAAAGCTTTTAGCTATGAAGGATTTTGTCTATCAAGAAATGTCATGTTTAATTGCTCTATTGGAAACTAAAGTTAGAGTTGAAAATATTTTGAAGTTGAATAAATTAATAGAGTTGAAAATATTTTGAAGTTGAATAAATTGGGTATTAATTGAAAATTTGTTACTAATCATTAGAAGCATGCTTTGGGAAGAATAATCATTGGATTTAATCCAAATCTTGTTGAGGTTGATGTCTTAGAAGTGAAAATGCAGGTGATACATATGAGATGGTATTTCAAATTAGAGGATGTGTATATTTTCTCCTCTGTCGTATATGGCTCTAATTATGCCTTCGAAAGGAAGGAGCTATGGAAGAGTTTGCTAGATTTTTAGAATAGAGTGGTTGGCCCCTGTAACTCTACTCTCTTTAGAATTGAAGTTGAAGGAAATGCTCTTATGAGGAACTACAAATTAGATTTCAAGGATTGTGTGGAGACATTAGGCCTAACTGACCTCAAATACCAAGGTCACACTTTTACATGGAGTAATAAACAGGCAAAGGACTAGTCTATATAGAAAAATATGGACAGGGTGTTAGTAAATCAGAGTTGCCTACTTTAGTATCCTATAAGTTCTACCTCCTTTTTAGACCCTCTTTTCTCTTATCACTCTTCAGCCAAGATAGAGGGTATTTTCCTAAAACAAACTACTAAATTTCCTTTTAGATTTAACAACTTTTTGGCTGATATGGAAGGGTTTCAAGAGGCTGTTAAGGTAGGAATGTTGAAAGAATGTATGGTACTAAAAAAATTATTTATGTTCAGAGGCTAAAAGCAATAAAGGATGAATTGAAAAAACTAAATGCTAATAGGGGATCCTCTACTACTGAAGCTATTGACAGAACTAAGAGTGACCTTTCTAAAATTCAAAGGCAACCTTCTAATAACCTTGGGGACCCCTTACTATTGTCATTAGAGAAAGAAAAACTGAGCAGCTACCTCTTAGTTGTTAAAAATCATGAAAGTTTGCCAAAGCAAAGAGCAAGGGTCAAATGATTGAAGGAAGCTAATAAATGTTCTAAGTTCTTCTTTAACTCATTAGTGGGTAGGAGGAACAACAATATAATTTGTTCAATCCAAATTGAATATAGCAGGCTCTTAAAGCATCAGGATCAAATTTCAGAAGAGGTAGGGGAATATTTTAGTAGATTCTTATGGTCAATCTATAAGGATTTCATTCACCTCTCAATCACTAAACTCCTTCATCTCGAAGAAGTTATCTCAAGAAGAGGCTCTTAATCTAGTTAGACCTTTACAAGATGCTAAGATTAAAGATGTGATCTTTCAAATGAATCCAAACAAAGTTTCAGGTCCTAATGGCCTAAATGGGTTTTTTGTCTAGAAAGCTTGGGGAGAGATTGGAAGGATGGTTAAGCAAGCCATGAATGAATTCTTTTCTGCTGGTTTATTATTAAAGGAGATTAATAAATCCTTCCTTTGTTTAATTCCTATGACAAGCAATCCTAACTCCTTTGATGAGTTCAAGCCTATTGCTTGTTTTAACTTTCTTTATAAGGTAATACTAAAATGATAGCAAACAGGCTCAAGGCAGTTTTGGAGATGTTGGTTAGTAATAACCAAAATGCACTCATGCAAGGAAAGATTGTAAGGGAAAATATCTCCATTGTTTAGGAACCCCAAAGAGGGTACCAAAGGAGGAGTTCTCCACTAAACCGTGCATTCAAAATTGATTTCAAGAAGGCCTTTAACTGTGTAGAGTGGAGGTTTATTTTTATGGTGTTGGAGGTGATGAGATTCCCTTTTACATTCATTAAATGGGTAGATTCATTTATAACCACCACTTCCTATTCAGTGCTAGCGAATGGGGTAACACGAGGTTATTCAAAAAAGCAAGAGGACTTAGACGGTAACTCTATTATTGCAGTACAACGTGGAAAAGGAAAAAGGATTCAAATTTCATAGTAAACGCAAGAAGGTAGCTCGAATCTATCTTTATTTTGTTGATAATTTGTTACTCTTCTACAGGGCTCATCCAAATTTAATTAAGATCCTGATGTCCTCTTTAAAGCAATTTGGAGAAATGTCAGGATTAGTAATCAATCTGGCAAAGACTCATTTTGTACTGGCTAATAGTGTATATGGATTAAAAGCTGAGATAGTTGTAATATCTTCCACAGAAAGGAAACAATATCTATTGTGCTATCTAGGCCTACCTATCACTACAAGAAGGATTCATTTCTATGAATGTTATCCTTTAGTTGAAAAAAATACAACAGAGATTAAGCTTTTGGACAAATAGGTTTATATCTTTTAGGGGGAGGACTTCAGCTAATTAAATATGTGTTGAATTCCTTGCAATTTTATTAGTTTGCTAGTATTTTCCTGGCTAAAGGAGTAGCAAAGGCAATTGAAAATTTAATACAAAGGTTCTTATTAGAAAAGCATAACTCTGAGGGAAAGTTAATGAAAGTTAGATGGGATGAGGTTTGCAAGTCCAAGAAAGATGGGTGCTTAGAGATAATCCCTATTGTCATTACCAACAAAGTGTTGATGCTAAAAAAGATTTGGACATTCTCTGCAATAAGGATACATTACGAATCAAGTAGCTTCACTCTTATATTCTTAAAGGGAGATCATTGTGATCCATTTCCCTTAAGGACTCTCAATCTTGGTATGTCAACAACCTAATGGGGCTCAAGGAAATTATGGGGCCAGGAGTGACTTGTAGAGTAGGTAATAGAAAAAAAAGCAAAATTTTGGTATGGTAATTGGATAGGTCATGGTCCATTAATTTGAATTCGTTTAATAGTACAATACTGGAGCAATCTCTCACTCAAGACTAAAGTTTGTGTAGTTATTTATGGCAACAGGTGAAAGGAATTTCCAAATCAGGCGATCCCAAATTATTCTCCTAATTATAGGACTCAGGACATCTACTCTTGGTTAAACTAACCCCCTAACTCATTTTCTAACAAGGCCTGTAGGGAGAGGAAAGCATAGGAACAATCCAACACAGTTGACTGGTACCTTGTAGTTTGGCATAAGATCTTAACACCCAACACCTCTTGTTTATTGTGGTTGGCTACATTGAACAAAATGGTCACGATTAATATACTTCAATTTTTAAATATGGACAACAAATATGTCCTATGCAAAAACAACTATGAAACTAGAGATCACCTATTTTTTCCCATGCCCTTTTATAGAAAGCTTATGAAAAAGAATTACCGGAGATAGGAAGAGAATTTGCTTATTGACATACTAGAGAAATTAAGAAATATGAAGACTGACCCAAAAAGAGTTTGGGATGTATATATCATCTCCCTTGCTTCTAGTATTGAGGAGATATGAGAGGGAAATTTGTTTCGAAAGGAGAGTTCGTTCAAGTCAAGAAGTGATGAATTCTCTAATCACGAAGATAAGAGAATTGGTTTTTCTCTCAAATGAACTCTTTAATTATAGTGAGAATATTGGTAGAGCATAGAATCTAGTATAAAACTATTAGATACACAACCCTAAATATGCAGTTCTAAATCAAAAGAAGAGAATATGAATTAAGCAGTTACCTAAAAGATGATGAAGTCTCAATGCTGCTTTGGGGTGGCTGATCCATTAAAAGACTTGGAAATATCGAGGACGTAGACGAGAGATAAGGCAGGAGAAAATTAAAGAAAGCTTTGGAGAATGCTTTCACGGTATCTAGCTAAGTTTTCTTTTTGAAACAGCCTGAGTTTAGACATTACAAGGCCGAAGGCAAAGCCCATCCATTTGCATCCTGTACTTCTCTAACGTCTCTTACCCCCAAAACTTTCGAAATTTCAAACCTCTTACTCCTTAGTCCTCACTCCGCCCTCCAATGGCCACCACAAACCCACACCTGAACACACCCACCAAAACCCCATCATCCACCTCCGTCTCCAAGAAATACCCAAATCCCAACTCCACTTCAAGCTCCAGATTCGAGGCCTACAACCGCCTGCAAGCCGCCGCGGTAGCATTCGGCGAGAAACTACCAATCCCGGAGATAGTGGCCCTGGGCGGGCAGTCCGATGGGAAGAGCTCTCTACTGGAAGCACTTCTTGGGTTCCGCTTCAATGTTAGAGAAGTCGAGATGGGCACTCGCCGGCCCCTCATTCTCCAGATGGTCCACGATCCCGCTGCTCTGGAGCCCCGTTGTCGCTTCCAGGACGAGGATTCTGAGGAATATGGTACCTCTGTTGTTTCATCAACAGCAATTGCCGACATCATTAGATCTCGAACCGAATCCCTCTTGAAAAAGACTAAAACGGCAGTTTCTTCTAAGCCAATTGTGATGAGAGCTGAGTATGCTCATTGTCCTAATCTCACAATAATTGACACCCCAGGTTTTGTGCTTAAGGTGAGTGTTGTTGTTGTGTTTTTGTCGTTTGTTTTGAAGGGATTGATGTGTAAGAATGACTTTGGCAGGCAAAGAAGGGAGAACCAGAGAGCACGCCCCAGGAGATTCTTTCGATGGTCAAATCGTTGGCTGGTCCTCCACATCGCATTCTCTTGTTTCTCCAGCAGAGCAGTGTTGAATGGTGTTCATCACTATGGTTGGATTCAATTCGGGAAATTGATCCAACCTTCAGAAGGACGGTGATTGTTGTATCCAAGTTCGACAATCGGCTCAAGGTACTACAGAATCAAAGAGCTTAATTATGTCTCTGTGTATCCATATCTACTCCATCTTAGTCCTTTTTCAATATTGTTCGCATATTTGAGATGGGTGTTACCAATTCATAGAGGAGGGGTTAATTAGAGAGTTTAATATTCTTTAAAGACACTACTCTGAGAAATGGGCTTTCAATTGTCGTTAGCGTGGATGCGGAAAGAAATTCCTTTTTGGTTGATTGTTGTTCATATGGGATGCCCGATAGTTTATTGCAAATATTTCAATGCCACAGGAATTTAGTGACAGGTGGGAGGTGGATCGCTATCTAAGTGCCAGTGGGTACCTTGGAGAGAACACTCGCCCGTTTTTTGTTGCTTTACCCAAAGATAGAAACACCATCTCAAATGATGAGTTCCGCAGGCAAATATCTCAGGTGGATTCGGAAATTCTACGCCATTTACGCGATGGTGTAAAAGGAGGGTTTGATGAAGAAAAGTTTAAATCCTATATTGGGTTCAGCAGTTTAAGGGATTATTTGGAGTCGGAGCTTCAGAAAAGATACAAAGAAGCAGCACCAGCAACACTGGCTTTGCTTGAACAGCGCTGCAGTGAAGTCGGTTCAGAGCTGACGAGAATGGACTCCAAAATTCAAGCTACATCAGATGTTGCTCATCTGCGGAGATCTGCCATGTTGCACACAGCTTCTATGAGCAATCATGTGGTAAGTGGTCGGCCGAATGTTTAGTCATTTGGGATAAGCAAACAGTTCTTCAATGACAATTTAGAATTCGTAATGCGTTTTTTTATTTTGTTTTCCAACTCTTACTACTGAGTAGTTTATCAAGCAAAGAATATCTTCAAAATAGTTTGCCTTCCTTTAGACAGCATATTCACTTCAATTTTGCTTCGTTGCTTGCATGAAAATATTTTTGAGTAAATCACGAATTTTTTTTCTGCTATTGTGCATTTGTGAAGGGAGCTTTGATCGATGGAGCAGCAGATCCTGCTCCAGAGCAGTGGGGAAAAACAACAGAGGAGGAGAAGTCAGAGAGTGGTATTGGTGGTTGGCCAGGTGTTGCCATACCTATAAAACCACCTAATGCTACTTTGAGGCTCTACGGAGGGGCAGCATTTGAAAGAGTGATGCATGAATTCAGATGCGCTGCATATTCAATTGAATGTCCCCCAGTGTCAAGGGAGAAGGTAATTGTGTACATTGAATTTGTCAAAAATGAATGCAGCGAGTTATTCAGTATTCTTGAAACAGGTGGCCAATATCTTATTAGCCCATGCTGGACGAGGTGGAGGTAGAGGTGTAGACGAAGCTGCTGCAGAGATTGCTCGTGCTGCTGCCCGGTCCTGGCTTGCTCCTCTCCTTGACACTGCTTGCGATAGGCTTGCATTTGTTTTGGCAAACCTCTTTGATCTTGCCCTAGAAAGGCATCATATTCGTGACACAGAAGGTGAGAAACTTTTCCATTCGTCCTAGAAAAGTTTCTGGAGGATTAATCTATTGTATTTGGTTGGCAATGCTTATAGTTAATAATGACGAACCAATTTTTGGGATACGATGCACAAAGCAACTCTCAAGTTTTTTCTTCAATTCTAAAAGATATGCCTTCCTATGTAGTGGCAGCAAATATCCTAATTTAGTTTGTGGAACCCCATTCAACTGATAACATAGCGGGCCTTTTTCATGTTTTCTTTCTTTTCTGTTCTTTTTTCCGAGTCTCGTTATGCTGAGATAACCAGCCACCATGTTTTTCTTTCTGATTGTTCAGATGGGAGGAGAGGTGGAAACATGGATGGGTATGTTGGTTTTCTTGCTGCCTTAAGACACGCTTACAATCGATTCGTCAAAGATCTTGCAAAGCAGTGCAAGCAATTAGTTCGGCATCACCTTGATTCAGTTACGAGCCCATACTCCCAAATATGTTACGAGAACAACCTTGAGGGAACCTTTGGCTTGAGTGCAACATCATATTCTAAACTTTACCAAGCTTCTGCTGGCTCATTTTGTTTTGAATTATCCGATGGTGGGGCATCATATCGTGATGAAACAATGAGAGATCAGGAGAACATACCTCCAGAAAGAAGTGCTCAACAAACTACACCAGGAAAAGGTGCAGAAGCTAGAGAAGCTCTCAAAGACAGTCAAATGACAGTACCCGAAACTCCATCTCCTGAACTACCATGTGACATCATACATGGTGGGGGAAAAAAGGAAATTGGGAAGCGGGTCACTAGGATGGCAGGAAGTAACAGAAGTAATGAACCTTTAAGAGTGCAAAATGGTGGCAGTCTTCTATTTGGAAATGTAGATGGTGGTGTAAGGTCAGGTTCAGCGTATTCAGATATCTGCTCGTCTGCCGCACAGTACTTTGCGAGGATAAGAGAAGTTCTTGTTGAACGAAGTGTGACATCAGCTTTGAACTCTGGATTTTTAACCCCTTGGTGAGTTGCTGTCTTTTTGTATTCGATCTGCATATGCATTAGCTTACAAGTTTAATCACGTACGCATGGTGGATACATGGAACTCATGGATAAGGGCTTTATCGAAATAACAGGGTGCCTACATTATTGATTCTATATCACTAGTTAGATCGTTATGTCACCTTTCCTTTTCCTTTTGCTGTTGAAAAGTTTTAAACTTCCTGTTGCGTTCTGCCGACCTTTTATACTGTCTATACTGCTTTCATTGGCATAACTATGAGCAGTTCATTATTTTAAATTCTTTATTCCGCATTGTATCACTGATTTATTGATCATCAACTTCATCAGGGGTCGAGCATCTCTCTCATTCTTTAAAGCTACGACAACAAAAAAAGTTTCTTTTCTTGTTTCACCCAGACACATCGTGTCCAAATTTCTCAAAGATAAATCACTTAGATTCTATCCCCATAGGTCATTTCATTTTTAGGCGTTCTTTTCGTTATGGAGGAATTGAAAGCACCAAGTTTTTCTGTTTTGCTCTGCTTCATGTAGTCGGGATCGGCTCTTTGTGGCATTGGGGTTGGACCTGTTTGCTGTGAGTGACGAGAAATTCATGGACATGTTCGTAGCACCCGGTGCAATAGACGTGCTACAAAATGAAAAGCAGTCTCTTCAAAAACGTCAAAAGATACTTCAGTCCTGCTTGAACGAGTTCAAAAGTGTTGCTCGGGCACTTTGATGATTTTACCAGAGACAGGTTTCGCAGCTAGTGAACCTGAACCCTTTCAATCTTCATCAGTACGATCCTCAAGATGTGTGCCTTGAGCTCATTTGCTATTGTGTTTGATTCCTGTCCTGCAAAGAGCATTAAAGTCCAATGTATTTTGACGTGTCCACTTAAAACTGTGCAGACCTTATTTTTGTCGAGTAGAAATGTTTCATTCTATGTGACGTCTGGTCAGGAGTATAAATGTTTCATTCCATGGTTGACGTACAAGATAAATTATCAGGCTACTATACAAGGTGAAAAATGAAGCCATTTGGTGAAAGTAGGCTCTTTTATCTATTGCAGGATGAGTCTTATGAACAAAATAAGTATTAATTTCTTTTACTTTCTTTTTATTTTACATTGCAAGTGACCTAATCTTTCATAGTTAGAATCACAGAGAGATACACCTTCCTCGGATGTCACTAACCATGACAGTAATTTTTGACTCTTAAAAAAGATTCAAATAAGACAATGTAGCCGAGAAATATGGACAGCTATTCCCAGATAAGACAACTTGAGTCACTATTCATGCACCTTTCTGCTACAGAGGGCCACTCCAACTCCAATGTCAAGGACCTAGGCGGAAGTCCTACATTTAAAATCCAACTTACAACAATATCATTCGTTCTCTCTTTAATTTTTTTTAACTATTTTTGTTCATCAGGTCGGTCTTCTGGACTTTCCACCAAGCCGAGCATTTGCAATTTATACTGTGAAGCTTAACTATATATATTTATGTGTGTGACCACATCCGATTGACGATGATTATTGTTGGACAATGTCAGGTCTGATTTCCCTCGAGCAATTATTGAATTGAATACTGCTAAGATGCTCTTGATCTTTGGAAATGTGTTGGGGTGCGTGTGTGCAGACAAGTCTGCTTATGCGCTTGACTTCCCGTATTGGTTTCTAGTCCTGATTTATTATATATAGTCCAAAGCTGGGTTTCCATCAACACAGCCTTTCCCTTAGGACTCCAAAATGATTTTAAATTGCTTTCTTTTACAGAAATTGCCAAATTTTGGTATCTTATAGCTAGCCTCGATTTAGGAGAAGAAACCGACTTCTATGTAATTAATTAACTAGTTATTTAGTATTACATGACAAGAACTATGGACCATACTTGGTACACATAGTTTGACTAAAGGAGATGAACATCGTAGGAGGAAAAGGATGGCAAGGTGGTCCAAATTGTACGTAACTAAAAGCATTGGATGTCATATCGCACAATTTTTCTTAATGACGACACAAAACCCTAATGGAACGAGATTCGAAAGCGTTTTCTTTTTCCTTGTTCTGAAAATGTATACAAGGAATAGATTCATTTCATATTTAATTAATTGGAAACATTATAACTTTTATTTTAAATTATGCAGGGCATCCTTTGAGCATAAAATTAAAAATGTTCATTTAGTGATACGTCGAAGTAACACTTTCTTTTGAAGGAACACTTTTCTGTCGATTCTTCCTCGTTCCGTTAGTTTGTGTTGAAATATAAGAGTGAGAGTTTGTCCTACGTTGAAAAAAGAGAGGAAAGAAAATCAACACATGAGTTTAGTGAGCTGCTCCACCTATCACCTATCAACACATGAGTTTAGTGAGCTGCTCCACCTATCACCAATTGGTTTTAGAATGGAACCTCACTTAGACTTGTATGTGGTCTAACTTTCCTTCTCGTGTGGGCCCGTAGGCTCACTGTAAATTCTAACAATTAGTCCATCCGATCCTTTAATAGGAGTACCTCTTGAAAATATCTAACGCTGGGAAGGGAATGCCCTCTGAAGGTCCATTAATGAATATATATATGTTATTATGTATTGAGGAGGAACAGTTGAATATGGCCATTTTTTCTTGAATGTTATTTAGATCTTAAATCAATCACATGGTTTCTTAATTATCATCTCTATTCTCTTTGAACTTGTATCGTTTAAATATTCTTCCTTATTTAGGCAGCAAAGCAATTGGAAACAACAACTCTTCGAATGATCATAAAAGGCCTTGTTAATTTGCTTCATTAATTGTGCAAAGCCACTCCACATCATGTGAGTCTCTTAAGCGTCAAGGAAGGGTAAACTTGGAGGCCCTGTGTTAAGTAAATAGAAGAGATATTATAAGATAAAAAGTGTTAAGTAGCTATGTATATGTATTATCATAATTTTAATCAAACAATGAGCTTACACTAGTTTCGTTTCCAATCTGTCTACGCCGATTCTGAGTATCGAATGTTGTAATCAAATCAACAATGGTGGCTATGACGATGGGAAAGATGACTGACGATAGGCGGAAGGTACAAGGTCAACAAAAATGGATCAAAACTATGCTCTTACCATAAGTTGTCGCAATTCACAAATTGGTACAGCAAACACATGTACCAAAAACCCACCTAATTTCAACATTTTCTTTTTGGATAATAGATCCAAGATCTTAGTGACCTTATCCCTACAGTCTAAGCAAACAGCTAATTAACATGCGAATTTAAAGCTTATAACTTATTGTTCAAAGAAGTGCACGTAGGTGAGAGTACGTTTATCCTTTATAATGTTGACAAGAATTTCTTGAGCCTTTTCGTATAAAACTAGTGCGTCCCAAGGGATTTTAGAATTAATTAGTTAGTTCATCCTCAACATCGATCTGATGTTTGAATCCTTATATGGGATGTCTGAGAGAAAAAGAATAATAATAATACCATTCATTCGGTGCAATCAAATTCCAATAATTAGATCCTAACAACAAAAGAAAAGTGTGATGTAATGCAAATTAGATGATATATAGGATAAGTGTTGCATTAATTTACCATTCATTTCAATCCAAACTATTCTTAGATTATAAGTTCCAAAGAAACTTATAATCAAAGACTTTGGCATTGCATGAAACCAAGTTTAATCAATTATTGAAGAGGCAAAAGGAAGAGATGTACAAGCGCAATGTCCCATTTTTCAACTTGCAATTGCAACAATAACATGACAAGCCGAACTATGAAGTCCCACCTATCAAACAAGAAAGAAAAGAGCACTCGTTCATGAACATTTGTTGACATTGAGACGCCATCTACAGACCCGCAATTAGAGAGCCACTCAGTCATTCTCACTCAATCATACCTCATTATGCATCCAATAAGGTGAAAGATCACATAAATTATTCATAAGTCTGCTTTCAATCATATCGTTTACATTTATCCCTGGACCTACTTGGGATTGTACGTACTTCCTCAACCTCCAACCTCCTTTGTTTAACAACCTGCAAGTTACGTTACCATGAGAATTTCAAGTTAAATTAGCAAGTTCATGAGTGATCGAACGCTTGCGTGTGAATTATTTGAAAGAACAAAGAAATTAGGCTAGCTACTCTTGAGAGTGGCTTTCGTTAAATGGCTTGCTGTTCGTTCAATCAAATTTGTACGGCTTATAACTAATTAATTAATCCCTTTGCGTTATAAACATTGGAGTTTGTTAGGAACCAGACATAATCATTTGGCCATGGAAGAATACGATCCCTTTTGGCGCTTAATGGAATTTAATTTGGTCCCCCACCCTTCTTTTCTACATTTCCTTTCAGTTTTCACCTCTTACCTGCTCAATGTAAGCGAGAATTTGATTCTCCTTTCATCTTTTTCGTATACCAACTATATAGTATAATTTTGAAAACATGATTCCATCACAAAAGCAACATTCATTTTTAGAAACTCAATGAAACCAAATTATTCTTTTTATTTTAATGTTGCTACAAATTCATATATATATTTTTTTAATTGTTTCATTGCTAAAATTAAGATGCGTACACATTATTTGAAGATATCACAATCGTGTCACTGGTCGAGTGTTTTCAGCTACCAAATGATGTCACAACATGTTTTACTTTACCAGTAACCGAAAAGCTAACAAAAGGAGGTTGCTACAATGTTTCAAGTTTCGACTCTGTCGCCTTTTTCAAATGGTGGCTCAACTTACTTGTTTCTTTTATTTCAATAAAGGCAACTCGTTTTATCTGCTGCCTGCTATTGATAGATGGATATTTCGAGAGGCGAAATCGTAGCTAATTAATACTGAAATGAAAGATCTCGTTATATATACAATACATGGTGTAAGATTAAGAATACAAAGAAAGAAAGAATCCATAACTTTTGTTTTTGAAGAAATCCATGACTTAGTTGTACGTACTTGTTTTGAGTTGAAAATGACGATTGGGTGCGATGGACAGAGCAAACCAATCTTGAGTCTTTAGTTACTGGAAGCAGAGAACTCTTGTATTTCGTGCGTACTGGCTGGCTCAATGGTATGGAGAGTGGTGCACACGCACCTTGGGATTGTGATTTGTTTAATGAATTGGGTACAGGGAGAGACAGAGAGGGGTTGTTTTTCTGATCAAAAGTTGCCATCATCACACAACAGTCCTTTGCAGTTGGGGCTCTGAAGTCAATGCCACACTGCACAGACTCCTCTGTTTCTCTCTCCCTCTCTCTATATATTAGTATTACATAAGTATATTATATGCGTTTGTGCGCTGAACTTGAATCTATGCACGTATTGTATTGATTCTAAAAGACATGGCCACTGGTGGATGTGGTGCATTGAAATTCCAAATACAACCAATACCCTTCTAATCGCAGTTTGGGCAATTTCTCCCCACCAAAAAGGGCATACAAATTCAGTACAAACAACGACGGAAGAGTGGATGTAGACAATCTATTTGTTGAACTGGTACAAGGTTGAACAAAACATTACAGGAATAGGCAAAATCCCTTTTAAGCCTTAGCCTCACTTCTCTCTCACCACACCACGCACCGCCTTTGTTTTTTCACTCTTCCAAGTTCCACCTCTGTGCCCACAACTCTCTCTTTACCTCTCACTCACTCTATATGATGTTCTTGGAGAAGAGGAGACCTGAGTTCGACCCATCCATGGAAAACCCAACAAGAGGTCAAGATAACAGGAACCCATCTCCGTTGAACTCTCCACATAGCAGTGGAAACAACAACTCTGTCCAAATTCACACCCCACCACTTACTCCAGTACCCATCTCCAGATCTGACACGAACCCTTACCCTACAACCTTTGTTCAGGCAGACACTTCCACTTTCAAGCAGGTTGTCCAAATGCTCACTGGCTCAACTGAAACAGTCAAACAAGCTTCATCAAGAACAACCCAAGATCCTACACATCCCTCACCACAACTACCGTCATCAAGGAATTTCGCTATCCCTCCAGTCAAGACTGCTCCAAAGAAACAACAGCAGAGCTTCAAGCTTTATGAAAGAAGAAACAGCAATCTCAAGAACCATCTCATGATCAATACTTTGTTGCCTAGTTTTGTCAGCAATAATAACGCAGTTTCAGGATTTTCTCCCAGAAACAGGCCTGAGATCTTGTCTCCAAGCTTGCTTGACTTTCCCAAGTTGACTCTTAGCCCTGTAACTCCATTGAATGACGACCCCTTCAACAGGAATTCACCTTCTTTAGGGAATTCGTCATCAGAAGAGGAGAGAACAATTGCGGAGAGAGGTTTTTACTTGCATCCATCCCCTATATCTACTCCCAGAGATTCAGAGCCACAGTTGTTGCCACTCTTTCCTGTGACCTCACCGAAAGTTTCAGGTTCTTCTGCTTGATGAAGAATGGGTTTGCATGGTTTGAGGGAGAGGTAGAGATTCTTGATTCACTTGTACAATTTGATCCCTCTTGTTATGATATATGGTAAAGTTTTTATTTTGTTTCCCTTCTCTTATCTTTATCATTTTGTTTTTACGTGTTTTGGTGGAGACTAATATGATGCTATAAGAATTTTTGGGCAAAGTTATCATCTTTGATACGTCTGGTGAATTTTCATCTGGTTGACTGTCACTGCTTGTGTATTCCGTTTCATGAAAATTTCCAGAGAAATTATGGTTCCTTGTTCCTCTCTCCATTTCTCTTCCTTCTTTGATTTTTCTTTACATAATTTGTCTGTGCATAGTCATCTATAAGTCTGCATTCTCTCCGAATCTCTTTGGCCTCTCTGTCAGAGAACACTGGAGCAGCCAAGGCGAATATACAACAGGAACACTATTGCCAGAGTAACCAGTTTGTCTGCTATGAGAATATTTTTGGTGGAGGGAAAAGTTTTCTGGCCATTCATTATAGCAGCAGAGTGTCTTTGGAGGTTCAACTTTATGGCAAATCTATGAAACTAAACCCCCTAAGCTAAGATGACTATGTTTTCCAATTTCATGGAGTTATGTATCACTACTTTTTACCGATTCGGTAACTGAATGAAGTCAATTTCCACTTTAGCACGCTTTGTACATCTATCCATTCCTACCTAAAGAACGTACTTTGTCTATGAATGGCCCACACTTTGAACTAAGTGCATCACACCCAAGTTTGATCATTTCTGTTGTTGGCCTATTCATATTTCACGGCAAGTTTACACAGCACTAGATCACCGTTTGACTCGATTTTATTAGAGCAGCAGCAAAGTTTTTCTGTTTTCATTGTCGATTTATTTGCATAAGGGTAAAAAGAAAGATAGCATACATTAATGTGGCAAAAACATATGCATTCATAGTTTTGTAAGAAGCTATAAAGAGATAAGGGAATAGTAAATGAGCATCCCTGTCGGCTGTTGCTTCGAATTAGAAGTATTTATGGGCATTGTCTTTTTATGGCAATGCAACCATGCAGGGTTAACAGTAACACTCTCCCTTTTCCCCTTTTTCTCTTCGTTTTCAGCTTATTATTGGGCAGTCCAGTCCCTTTTTTCTTTTCTTTTTTGACTCTTTGGAGACCATTGCTTATGAAGTGAAAACGCATGAATGAGTGCTTCAGAAAACACATCATAGGGAAAAGAAAGTTGACTTTGGCATGATGATGATGACTGAAAAAGAAATGGAAAGAGAATGGCGTGAGAGGGAGGGTAGTATGAAATGCTGTGTATCACAAATTTGACGTTCCGAAACAAATACATTATAATTTAATTTAAATATATTTTTAATAAAAGTACATTAAAAATTTTCAAGAATTAGTTAACATTAATGTTTAATTAATTAATACAATGGGGTGATTTTTTATGAAAGAATATGAACATATCCTCCATTCAGAGACCCTTTTTTCTATACATGTTTGTTCCTCAATTGTGTACATTCGGATTATGAAGAAGTCTCCAATGGTGACTGGTGGGGTTCAGACAAGGCCTACTAGACTACTACTTGCAACCATTTTAGTTGCAACTTGGAACAGCTCTTAGCTCCTAAATCATGCGCTTGCATGAAAAAAGGTTCTTTTAGATTTGGACTATTCAGAAACATATCCTCCCTGTATAATTTTTTTTTCTATTTATCACCCACCAAATAGCAATATCATCTAATAAATACGAGTATATATAGTTATTAGTTGACAATGGAATGATCTCTGGGCATAAAATGCTGAACTAGTGACATAAGAGGTGCTTGTGTATTATTGCTAAGTAAGAAATATGAGTCCTTCTTTAAGTATGTTTAGTGGGACCATTTACATGATACCTGGACTTAACTTTTCTTAAATATATATCCAATACATTGGTCAAAGTAATTATATTATATTAGAGGTCCATACTAACAATTTTCAATTATTAATTATGATGTTTCAAGGATATTATATGTATAATGGGAACAAATTTGAGGTCCTAATCCTATTCGTAAGGAATTAGTCTTTCTTTGAATAATAGCTCAACTTGACGAGCCTTTTCATTTGGCAAGTTAGTGTTTATCTGTACTCTTTTAATTTTTAACTGGCGAAAATTTTGTAGGTGGGCCAAGCGGGCACACCTTTTCGAGGGCTCAACTGACCACAGGCGGACCAAGTGGGCGCACCTCATCATCTAGGACCCAACTAATTCTCCACCTACAGGTAAAACCCTGGCTGCCTCAGGCTCTTACGAGAGGGGCTAGCATGGAATCGAACCTGGGACCTAACCGAAGCAAAGCCCCGCTCTCAACCATCGAGCCACACCCCTCGAGGGCAGTTCAATGATCATACAATTTCTTTTTATCATATTTTATTAATATATTTTAATTAAAATAAAGTAATATTTTAAGTTTTACATTTTAGAATTACTAATAGGGAAAAAAACAAATAAAATTACGTGGTGATTAAATAATATCGTAAAAATATATTATAATTTTCAAAATAAAATAAAAATCAATTTACCTAGAAAATAAATGTAGTTAATCTATAATTCATTACTCATGTTCTTATATGACGAAATTGGATGCCATTTAAGGAATTCTTTTTGTCAAATTAATTTAAAATTAGCCATTTGTTTATTATACAAAATTATAATGTTAATTATACAGTCAAGATTAAATATAGTATTGTCACGTAATCTTGAATTTTAAATGAATAAGAAATTTCACTTTTAATTATGTAAGATTAATTAAGATAATACATTAGTTGTAATAGTAATCATATAATAATTACTCGTGATTCAAACTTTTTAAATATTGGAGGTCATTACTATATTCTAATACTTAATTGCGCAAAAACTTTTATTTTCTTACTTATTTGCTTAAGGCAAAATTTTCCGTAATGTTTAATTTGTTATTATTTAGTAAGATCCACTCTACAATTGTTTTCTTTGCTTATTTTTGTCGTTTTATCCATAACATCAATCAAAACAGGTAGTGACATTTAGTGTATACATAAAGGTCATGTAAGACAATATTCAACCAATTTGTTGTATTTTTTTTTTTAAATCTCACCAAACAAGAAGATAGGTCATAGGTTGCAAACTTCTCAGCCCTTATTGGAACGCCGTAACTTGGATACATTAAGGATTTTTGTCCATCTCAAACAAATTGAGGCTTTCCAAATCGGCATACTAATTTTCATCACTGAGAACAACAACATTCATTACGAGTCCCCCTGGAATCTAAAATCCGAAAAGGTTCAATAATACGCAATCTTACTCTTACTTAACAGAGAGGCTATTTTTTATAGACTTACACATAATGCGTCATAAAAATACTACAAAATTATAAATGAATATGCATATATAAGAAAGAAAAAAGAAAAAAGAAATTTTCATTCACCATACTTGAGACAAAATTGGTATTCAGAGCCTAAATGTAAAAACTGGAATAAGAAACTCTTTCCCATTTATTGAAGAAAAAGATCATCCTGTCGCAGTTGGCAATTTTCATTTTTATTTTTGAGGATACATTATACATAGCGCAGGATTAGACTTATCTATCACAAAACTTACACATAGTTTCAGATTTCAGAAAAAGAGGTGATTGTCTTGAAGCCATGGTTCTCCGGAAGCGGGGCATTTCCCGGCCGGACACAAATAAGCACCTCCAGACCTGAAAAAGAAAATTAATTAGACATAAAAACACATTATGAACATAACAAATATAGCTTCTTCATGAGTTTAGTAAGACTTGGACACCCTATACACCTATGCTCTTCCCACCAAATGAATTGATCATAAAGCATCACCTGCTGCTTTTGCAGCTGCAGCTTCTTGAACAACATCTGTAACGAACAGGATCTCAGATGGCTTATCAACTCCCAGTGACTCTGTGATCTCGACGTAACTGCTTGTTTCTTTCTTATTTCTACAAACAACCACAAGAATGGACATTGCAAACGCATTTCTGTTTTCTTAATAGGTTTTTATCTAGAGTAGGATCTTCACAACTTACCCCACCACGGTGTCAAAAAATCCAGACAAATATTTTCTCAGATCTCCATAGTTTGTATTGCCAAATAATAGCCTTTGTGCCAATCTGCTGCCACTAGAATATATGTATACCTGTGTTATGAGACATAATTAGTCTCAGTATCACATGTATAATGTTAAGTATGATGCAAATTTTGCATGTCATTTTGTTTCTACAAGTTTCTGTTGACATTCTTTTTTTTGAACTATGCCAAGATCTTTCACTGCCATTGTAAATCAGTGATTTACCGCTTCTTGGTAGCATTAAGATATAGTGATTTTACTCATCTATCCTCACTCAAAAATTTACAAGTTCGCATAGAACACTCCAAATCATCGATACTCAATTAAAATTAAGAACAATAAAAACTCATAGCTAAATTGAATAAGTGGATTTTAAGAAATGGTTTAGAGGGTAATCTACCCGAATAGGTGGATAAGAAATAGAGTTTTGGGATTATGAGATTGGATAGAAAAAAAAATGAGAACGGAAATTCAAAGGGAAAGTAATCAAGAACTAACCTTTATACCCAAAGCATGCCACTTTTCCAATGCTTCTGGTACATCATCAAACACTACTGATTCCAATTCTTTATTTCCAAACCCAGTCCTCCATATATGACCCTGCACAAGATATTTACAAAGAAAGTTTCAAGCTAGGAAATTTTCTGTCTTAATTAAGGGTCAAATGTGCTATACTTCATAACAATTACTTGCAATTGCTTCAAGGCAGTGATCTTCCGATCAGCTCGTATCATTGCTTCCACATTAGCAACCAATGCTGCAATAACCTCCTCTTTCCCTGCATCATCACCTGGAATGGGCACAGCACCTTCAACACCTTTTACCAAATCATCTTCAACCTGCAGAAAAGTTGTTGGAGAATGTAGTTGACCACGTCAAACAACAACTACCCTAGGGGATCTCACACTTTTTTCATTATTATGTTTAATTATTAAAACATAAAGTGCACCATGATGTCCCACAAACCAATAAGAATGCATCTGATGCAGTAAAAACAGCAAGACACAGAAAGTGCAAGGAAAAGTATTGACATGCATAGCTGTTCATTCAACAAAACAACTGTACCAAAACTTCTAATGCAGAAAAACCTTACTTGATAGCGCAACAACTTCATGTCATCTTGAGTTTCTGCAGTCTCATATGTTGCACTCAAATGCCTTCCAACATTTTCACAGGCATATGGGAAAAGTACATCAGAAACAAATGATATGGGTGTAGCAGTTCCTTCAATGTCAAGAAGGATGCAATGCTGCAACCAAAAATATGAAGAATGATGATGCATTTATACGCTGCAACCAACTAATTCTTTAGACTCAAAAGGGATTTCGATTCAAGGATACCAAATCCACCAAGACTAATTATAGGCCATATTACAATTAAGAAATCCAGCAGCCAAAAATAAGTCCACAATTCAGAAATGTACCGATGAAGGCTCAATTTCATTATTTGAATCCTTTGACCCAGCCTTGGTAGATATGCTTGTCTTTAAGTAAGTGCCAGGAATCCCCTTGAGATTCTGAATTGGGCCATGGTTTGGGGTAGTCCAGTCAAGGCCAAGCTGATGAAGTTTGATAGCAGCATCAAATAGGTAGTGATAACACTCAGCCTGCAAGGTTTGCAATCAATTCAAAGAGGAATAAAATGTATAATCTCTGAACAAGAATAAAGTTCCACAATCCTTCTCATGATAGTTCTTAAGCATCCAGTTCTAATCTTTTTAGTTTATTTGCCATGAAATACTGCTTATTAATAAAGTTTAAACTATTAGGGAAGAGGTTAAAAAATAAGTTTATCTTCTAAATGTTTTGTCACACTCTGGCTCATTGTATTTTCTACGTGGACCAATCCCTGGTGCACCATTTAACTTCTGTCAAAACACAATCATGAGAACCTATAATCAAAATATAATGCACAAGTGAAAGGAAACTTCTATTATGTTAAATGGAAGAATGCTGATTAGTTTGTTAGTGGCACAGAAGAAATTTTTAATCTAATAACTTATAATAGGAGGCCGAATTGGCTTGCATATACTAAGCAAAATTGTACCTACTTATCTTGAGCTTGGATAAAAAGCACAGGAAAGGAGCTTAAAATCAGAATTGTGTATGACCAGATAAAAAATGACTTTACCATTTTGTTTACCGAGAGCATCCTTTTCTTTTTCGACCCAAAAAAAAAAAAAGGACATCCACCATCTTATGGGCTTCACAGCACCTTCAACAAAATTAGTAATATGTTGATGCCAAAAAAGCTAGGTTCAGTTGAAACCGAAGGTACAAAAATTTTAATACTTCCATGAAGGAAGAGTAGTGAGGTTACTTTGGGACTCTCTATAACAAATGAGCCACTCTACGTTATAAACAACAAAGACAAAGCCATTGCAGACCAAGATAATTATAATCAGGTCAACTGCCGCTAAGATCATTTACACCTTCTTCTCTCATGTACAACCTCAGTCATAGTTGTGAAGAAAAAGTATATATTAATAGATAGAAAGAATTTATGCACTACTTCAGCTAGAAATTAAGTGCAGGAAAGAGAAACCAATTGCATTTCATCATCCAGTAGGTAGCACAAACCTGAGTTTTAGCACTGATCCATGAATCACCCCATACATAAATGCCGTGGTTACGAACTAGCACAGCCGTTGTTTTTGGGTAAGCCTCTATCTGGGAAACAGAAAGATTTTAATTAAGGGGGCGTTTGGTTTGAGCACGCAGGGTATGGATATGGGTATAATAGTATAAGGGAATGGGAATGGGTATAAAAAATAAAAAAATGATTGATTTGTAACTTGGGTTTCTGTATTAATACCAATAATGTTGTTTGGTTTGTTGCATTAATGGGAATGAAAGATAACATAATACCATTTTTCCATGTCATATTTAAAATGGAATATAAAGCATAAAACAACATCAAAATATGAGTGCTCACATTGAAATTAATGTTCTACATT